>WTSP01010665.1:0-58833 GCA_025331215.1 Actenoides lindsayi | reverse complement strand
CCCCCCCCCCCCCCCCCCCCCCCCCCCCCCTCCCCGCACGCAGTCACCGCGGTTCCCGGCACGGACAACATGGCGGCGGTGTCGGGGGCCGGGGCTGCGGGCGGCTCTGCCAACGCCGGGGGCCCGGAGATGGTGCGGGGCCAAGTGTTCGACGTGGGGCCCCGCTACACCAACCTCTCCTACATCGGCGAGGGGGCCTACGGCATGGTGTGGTGAGTACCGGCCGCCGAGCCGCGCTGGGGCAGCGCCCTTGCCCTGAACAACTCCCTCGCTCCCTCCCCGCCGCCCTGCCCGGCCGCAGCCTCCCCGGAGCCCGGCCCCGGGCTCCGGCCCGCCCTTGCAGGGGGGAGAGGCCCGTGCCTTGCCCTCGGGGGAGGGGAAGCCGCGGCTCGGGTATCTCTGCCTCGCTCTTCGCAGCTCTGCTTTTCCCTCCGCGTTCCCGAGGTTGTTCCTCTGGCATCCCCCTTCCCCTCCCTCGCTGCCGCCCTCTCCTCGCAGAAATTCCTGCACCGAGGGGTTCAGCTCAGTGTCTCGTTTCCTTTCAGTCCTGCGTTTATTTTCTTGGAACATTTTTCGTCCCTGCCTCTAGAGTTGGTTGCTCCCTTTATTTTCTCCTACCCTGTAGCGTGATTGCAGACGTTCCAGAAGGGGAAAAGGCGGTAAAATCCTGCCAGCAGCTCCGCGTTTCTCTTTGTGCCCGTGGAGCTCACCTGACTGCCTGTCCCTGAGGTCACGGCTGGTGAAAAAAAAGTGAATCTGTGCATACGAGTTGCTGCCCCTACCTGGCTTCTCTTAGGACGTGCGGTCTGTGCCGCACAGCCTGCCGGACTGGCGTTTGAAATTACGATGGATGCAGGTGAAAGTTCTCGGCAGCCGCTCTCGCTCGTGGTTATTTCGTATCATGAGGACTTGGACTCCGTCTCGCGGAGAAGCGGTCGTGCGTGTTTGCTTTGGTTAGCGGCGGTCACGGAGAGCGCGGTGAATGAACTACAGCACGCTGGCAATGTAAACTGCCCGGATTAGGAGTGTGAGATGGATTACTTTAGCCATCTAAATGAGTTGGGATGATGTTGTGTGAGGGGATATCTTGTGACTGGGTTATAAATCTGACCTGTTCAGTTGACCTTACTTAGGATTTTGTATTCTGTTAGTAAAACGCGTTAAAAAACAAACAAACAAGCAAAACCCCAAACCAACAACAACAACAAAACCCAAGCAGTTTACTTCTGGAATAATTTAAGGAATGCGGGTTAAAAACTTTTTGTTATCATTTTCTCAACTTTCTTCTAACACTGCTTCTGATTCTTCAGCATGTTTTTTTGACCAGGGGCACTAAATGAGGTTTACAGGCTGAGTTCATGAAAGCCTTATCAGCATTAGTTTCTATCTGATGCTCCATCTCTTGTAAACTAGTGCGTTTCTCAGAGAAGGCTCTTCAGCTGTAGGTACAGATTTCTGTAGCTGTAGGTTTTTGTGTGTAGTCATTGAATTGTGCTGGCCTGTTAAGATGAAGTCATCTTGTATTTCAGGGTGGAAGCTTTCATCTAGGCCTGGACTTAGCTGGGAGATGAGCCTCTCTTACAAAGTTTTGGGTTGTGGCCTGTGGGAAGAACCTTCAAAATGTAAATCAGAAATCCTGTTTACAGTGTAAAAATATCCTTGTTATTGTTCTAGCGCTAGTAATCACAGCAATATCTCCAGTCCAAAACTTGTTATAGTAGCTCATGGTACACGCTGTATTTTATTATGGTGTACTTTATCATCTGAGCTAGGGCAAAGTAAACCAGTGCAGATAATTTCAGTACTAGCTGCACTGGTTTATACTTGCAGCCTGGTTTAGGAAGGTGCTTCCAAGATCTACGATGGGTAAAGTCCGGTTGGTATCAACAAGGTGTTACAAGCCTGTTTCACAGACGCCGTGTTAAAGCTGCAATGTTTCACCACAGATCAGAGATTGCGAGATGCAGTAGGATGGCAGCTGATGCCCTTTTTTGGCATCACTGTGCTAGTGAGCAGATAGAAGGAAAATGGGGCCACTTTTCTGTCCCTCCAAATGGTATGTTAAATTCTATACTGAAACTGTTACTCCTCCAAAACTATATAAGGTTACCTTTTACCTAAAAACTTATTCTAATGCATTGTGTATGCTATGAATGCTATAGAAAGTTACTATCAAAAAATCCAAATCTCCAGTTCAGTTGAAATATGTGCTTGTTTCCTTTATTCTAAAATTATTGATGTGAAATACTAAATTGGGTATAATTATTGCTCTTCTGGGTGTGAAATGACAGGGAACAAAGTCTCAGTTTATGTTACATACTTGATAAGGAAAGTAACTGTTGGATGCACTCATTGCAGTTAAATGCCATAGTAACTGCAGTGTATTTTAGTGCCCAATGTACAAGCTCCTGTGATTAAATAAAAATACTTATCAATCAACAGATGTGTAGGGGATGCAGTTCAATACGAGGTATTTCTTATCTTGCTTTGATTGCTAATGCAGCGAGGATCTGCAGAAGCTTCTCTCTCAGGGGGCGGGGTAGAGGGCAAGCTATGAGTGTGCAGATGTAGCTGTTTCCTGCAACTGTAAAATCCATTTAAATTTGTACACTTTAATGAGGGAGAGCAAAGCAGGCCCTGATGGTTCTGGTTTAGGCCCACAGCTAATGTGCATGACTTGGGAGATGCTAGTTATTTACAGTTGCATTGTGGTGGAAGGCTTGTCGTATGGAAAACAAGTGACTTAACTCCTACAATCCTTCGCTCTTTTCCCTGTTTTTCCCAATTCTTATGTGTCTGGACTACTGTATTAGGGAGTTGAAAACAATAACACTCTTTTTCTTACAGTAGTAAAAGGGCAAGTTAAGTATTTTTAGGGTAGTGTTCTTATGGTTGGTCTTCCATTTTGATTTTGCATCAGAGAGGATAATGTTTGAGAAATATTGATCACAATGTAAAATAACAGCACAGGAAATAGAGGAAGATGTTGACTGAACAGAGTGTACGTGAATGTTCTTCCATTTGAATTTGAAAACCCTTAAAGGCATTTAACTGTTTTCCCAAGTGCAGTCACTTTTAACATAATCAGGTTTTGAGTAAAAATAAACTTAACAGAGCAGTATATTTACTGCTGTGATGTGGTTGCACTTTGTCAGCTTCATAAGCAGAAAGGCAGGTTATCAGGCAACCCCCCATCTTAATGTCCTCCAGTTACACTCTGCCAAAAACATTCATCTTTTGGTACAGTCTTGCATCTCCCTTAAATTCTCTTGCTGGCAGTTAGTAAGTGGATATCCATCTCAATATCCTTCTCTAACCTATTTTTGTCTTCAGTATTTCTGCCTGTGAAACGAGGGGATGACCACAGTAAAAAGTTTTAGCCAAAATCCTCAGCGTTTCCTAGGACTGCAGGACATTTTTTTAGCAATTATTTAGTCATCTTTGTTACTTTTAATTAATTTATCCAAATATATGCAAATGTTGTGGGTTTTTTCTTTTTTTTTTTCCTTACCCTCTTTCACTTAAGAGATGTTTATGGGGTGTTGGTGTGAAGTTCTCTATGTGACTTTCCCTTTCTTTCAGTGATAGTGGATTATTAACCTCAGAGTCAGCTGGGACCAACTTTCAGATCAAGTCTGAGAGTTTCAGACCTACCTTTCAGACACAAAATAGGCAAGGTTATTGAGATTATTCTCCTCCTCCCCAAGTGTGTTGGTTTGCTGTGTTATGTGTTTTTATTTTTTGGTTGTTTTGTGGTGGTTTTTTTAAGCAACCACTTAACAGACAATACTTTAAAGACACTCAAACGGTGATAAAAACATGATAATGTTGAGCTTTACATTTTCAGTGTGAATTTTTCTTCACCCGGTTGGTCAGTGGTAATTTGGCAAGGATGGTAGCTTGACAGTGTAAAACAAGTAATCTTTTAGGAAAGAAATGGTGAATGGGAATGTGATAGGGACGTTCTGGTTTCTATTCTGGTTTTGGAAGCCCTTTTTGTCTTCAGGATTATGTGAATGTGAACTATTATCATTGCTGCAGATAACTACATATAAAATAACAATGCAGTTGGAAAAAATCAATCTTGAAGCTCAAATCTTGCATTTCTTGGCCTGAATTTGACATTGTTGCTGCAAAGATATCTTTGTGTTACTGCTGTGCTGTGAAAGAGTGATATTAAAAGTTAAGGTAGTCAATATATGAAGGTTTAAGTAATACTGAAAAGAACATTTAAAGTATCTGACAGTAGTCTTTTCAAAGTTCTGCTTCTTTCTGCCGTCCCACAGAAGAGCTCTACTTTTAGAGGATGGATAATTTAAAATGAAATCTGAGAAGAGACTCAAAACAGGAAAAAAACAAAACAAACCAAAACAAAAAAGAACCCCAACACATGAATAGGATGATCTGCATTAAAAGATGAAAATGAAAAAGTTGATGGCATTGATGGTTGCACAATATTTTCTTGGATTGATCTGGAGAGAGTGCCCTTTAGAGGATGAGATGGTAGAGCAAGCGTAGAGATTCACGTCCTCGCTTGTGCGTGCTTTTGGCGAGCACGGGTTGTGTATGGGTGTTGGTACCTGGTAATTAAACATGCTCTGGTCTGTGTGATGATAACAGGACAAGTTAGCCAACCCTAATACCGTCCTCTTTACTGCAAGGAGAGTAGAGAATTAGGGGATGTAACTGGTGACTAGTTATCGGCTTCTTCCCTCTGGGGAGAAGGCCCAGTAAGCACTTTTCCTCAGTCATTCAGACTTCTAAGACTTGCTTCACCTGAGGTGGGAACCCGAAGGGAGCTCTTTTCCTGCTCTCCCCAGATGTGCAGGTGGTCAGCAAGCTGTGCAGCAGGCACCGGGACTTGCGCTCTGTTCCTGTCAGAGCTGTCTTTAAGATTCATGGAAGATGAGAGGTAGTGACTTTTCCTGTCTGCCCAAAGTAATGGGATACTGGATTCACAGTTGAAGAGTGCAGCTCAGGGACACTTAGATTTTATAAATAAATACACCTTTTCTTAACATAGCACAGTCCAGCCCTTGGAAACGCATAGAGATAATTTGTGTTATTTTTTTTTAAAGCATGATTTATTAAGGAAACAATGTTCACAGTACCTGTATGTGGTTGTATCAGTCCAGCTCCTGTACCCCTCCATATGATTCTTGAACCTGTTGCCTGCCACCCATCAAATTTGACAGATGGTAGAAGTCTTAAAGATTGAAAGTTTCTGCAAGTTTCTCAAAAATAGGTGTTTTGCTAGAGTGAGGAGACCTTATATGCTGCTCCACTGAGAAAGAGACTGCGTCAGGAGGTCACATATAGGAATTCAGACTCCCCCAAAGAGACACGACAGATGCCCCAGTTTCACGGATGGATTTACTGGTACTCTCGAGACCAGAAATGTGTATTTGTAGGGCACCAGGCTCTGTTCGTTCAGTGAGCTCCTTGTTTAGCAGTGGGGATCTACAGCCCATGGAAGAGTTAATACTTACCAACTGAGTAGGTGTACAGCTCAACTTGAGTTGAAAATGAATACTTTGCCAGCATAGTAATTTTTTTTATGCTTTTTGTGTTGATACTTTGTCATAGCTTTCAGCTGTGATCTAGAAATGAATTAACTGCACAATCTGATATTTAATAAAAATATTTTATGACAGCTTTCTGTGGAATATTTCTCAGCATAATGTAGGTTGAAAGGGACTTCCTGAGGTCACGTAGTCCAACCTCCTACTCAACGCACAGCTGATGTCAAAAGTAGATCAAGTTGCTCAACTTGTCCATTTCCAAAATCTCCAGGGATGGAGATTCCACAGTATCTCTGGGCAGCTTCTGGTTCTAGTGTTAAACCAATTGCCCAGTGAAACTTTTGCCCTTAAAAAATGTGACTTTCTCTCGACACAACTTGTGACCATTGCCTCTTGTCCTTTGTACCTTTTGCCTCTGAGAGGAGTCTGGATCAGATTTCTCCGTAATCCCTCTTTATGTACCTTAAAAGAGCAATTAGATGATTTCTGCCCCTGCTTTTCCCTCCCCTCATAGCCTATACAAACCCAGTTTCCTCAGTTCTTTTCTTGTATCTCGTGTCCTTCAGCCCTCTGTGCATCTTAAGCACATTTCTGCTTGCTCCAGTATGGGGAAAGAGGAAAACTGGACACAACATTCCAGATGTGGCCTCACAATAATTGCTTTCCCTGACCTGCTGGCTACACAATAATGCAGCCCGGTCCGCAGTTGGACTTGATCATGGTGAGCAGGTGCTGATAACAGATGAAGCTGGATGTCGTTCTGGGAATCTAGAAAATATTTCTACTTGCACTTAAAGTGAGCCATTCTCAAACTCATCTTTTTGCAAGGTACATTGAAAGCCCAATACATGTTACTTTGCAATCAGCTTTGACCAGGTAGATTAATAAGATCCAAGTAGTAATAAATGTCATTAATTCAGATGGGGTTATTTAATGAGATATCGGTAGATGCCTCAGCAAGGTGAGGTTTCTCGTGCTCCATCAGTGTGCAGAGAGTTGGTTTCAGTTTCAGGGAGACTCCAGCCTTTTCTACTGGATCAGGCCTAGAGCAGAGCCACCCTCCTGGCCCCCGCAGAAGGGACTGCACCCAGCTTCTGTCTGGGAGGCCACAGCTCCTCTGGACAACTGCACACTGAATGAAGGAAGGGGTGCCAAAAAGTGTCAGTCCTGGGCCTGGCTGCCTCTTTTTGGTGAATGAAATACTGATTTGTGTGTCTCTGTGTGTGTGTGTATATATATATATATGGCTCGTAGAAAGGATTTGATAGAAATATCATTCTATTAGATGTGGGCAGAATCTTCATCACAGACCAGTTTTTAGTGGAGATGTGCATGTGTTTTTATTATCCATCTTGTTTAGCAGTGCCTAAAATCACAACAACCCGAGTTCTCTTAAGGGAACATCTCTTCTCTTGAAAGTTCTTTTGTATTTTAAGGGAGTTTTCATAAAATACTGAAATACTCCGTGGTGATTAGAATGCAAATGAGAGTTTTTGTTACATGGTAGAAAGTAATTTGTCTGTGTTGTGGGTATGTTTTAAGTACCAGCAACTTGCAATTAGGCTTCCAGTTCATAATATGCAATTACTTTATTTTGCAGTTTTCCTTAAAATGAGCAGCTGTCACTGCAGTACCTTAACTTCTCACTTGTTCAGAGGGAAGGCAGTTTGCTCTTCCAAATATTGCTGAGGTGTCCTGAGTCAAACTTGAAGTCATTTGAGCACCACGAATCGATACTCCTCAGACTGCTTCAGTCCAGAATTTGCCCAGTTTTATTGGGATTTGGATGGTGCAAAGTACCCCAAATGACATTCAGGCTGACTTTTTTTGTATTGGATTTTTGAGTGCTCCATAACTCTGAAATACCTTCTTTTTAGTTACAGTAGCCAACATGTCTTAATGCTGATGCTCTATCTGAACAAAACACAGAACTGCTAATATGTTCCGGGGCTACTGTTTGCTGTTGGCACGGCTTCTTGAAGAGAGAATAAAACCAGGCCAAAACCACCCCGTAAGCTGCTACTGAAGGGAAGTCATTTCTGGTGGTGGTGAGGTACACACTTGCTGCTAGTGGTTTGATTTGGTTTTATTTGGTTTTTTATGTGTGTGTTTTTTCTGTTTTATTTGGTTTTTTGTTTAGGTTGTTTTGGTTTTTGTTTTTGTAAGTGGAATGCTGAACTAACCATGGCAGAGTGGACAGCAGCAATGAGCTTGCTTTCTCTAGTGCTTTGTGACAGCTTTCATTTTGCACCGGTGTTTCTGGAGGTTTAGGAAATCATCTGCTTCTGAGTATGCATGAATGATTTTGTTCAGTGATATATTTATTTTCTCTGGGACTAAAAATTGTGAACTATCCTGAGAATTTATATCATTTGAATCAATTAAATAAGCTAGTTACTGAAAAAAAATAGTAATTGTATCTTGTGGCTTTTTTTTTTTTTTTCCCTAAAGCTAATTTTAGGAGGAGTGTTTGGGATGTAAGTCAAATTAGAACCTTATTGAACAAAGGAGTAAACCACACTGGGGGATTTCTTAATACTGTTACCACTCACAGCTCTCTGGTAGTGCTCTTCCCTCTTTCTAGGAGAGGGGAAATTTTTCCTACACACATTCACAGTGTCTGCTTTGCTGCTGGGGTGCTGGTTGTTTTCCAGGCTCTGGAGTAACAGTGGGCATGTAACTGACCTGTGGTTGCTGTCTTGGTGGCTTTTTGTTGTCTCTTGAGAAGCCAGAAGCACAGGAGGAGGAAGTCAGCACTGCATCAGCTCATGTGTAGAGGTTTAGCTTGCATGACAGTTGGGCCTAGACACTTAAGCTGCGGTTTACATGACTGACTTGTACTGCTCTCAGGCTGTGCTGCTTCTAAAGGGGCAGCCTTTCCTTCTGTGCTCCGGGTCGTGCCATTCCTTCTTCCACTCTTGTGCCGGTGCTTACATCGCTTTAGTTAGCTGTGCTGGAAAAGTGGTTTAGCTGAAAAGTTACTTCATTAAAAAATAAATTCAAGGTGATAAGTTGATGTGACTGACACAAAACCCTGTGAGTGCTAGTGCTGGCACGGGAAGGGAATGGGAATACTACGTACTGCTGCTTCAGTTCTGAATTGGCACAAAGAAAGCCAAACCAACCCAAAAGCTGAGAAAGGGGCAGGGTTGACAACCACTCCTTTTAATGCACTGAGCTCATAGGTTGTCTCAGATGTTGCTGAGCTCTTATAATTTTGCCTTGAAATTGATTCTCGCAGGAATTGTCTTTATATAAAGAGAAGAAACATAGTGATATTTAATATCATAATGTCTTTTCAAAAGCAATGTGTGCTTTTGGAATGAGGCATTCATTTTGTCTGGAGAACCTGTAAACCTCTGAAATGGAGAGGATAAATGGGGAGGCAAGGAGTAGATGAAATAGTAAGATGTAAGAGTTGTCTGTTTTCTGAAGACCAGCTTGCACTGAAGTGGCATAGAGTGGGCATATGTGATGATTTGAAGTCCCAGTGCTGCATGGCTAAGGGTACAGAAAAAAAATACACCCTGGAAGAGATTAAGAGAAATGATCTTTTTTTTTTTCCTGAACAACTGAATCGATCAAAACACCGTGAAGTTAAATGACACCTTTAGCCAAACAACACAGAGCCTTGGGTGAAATAGCTCATTTTTTTTTCCCAATATTAACATTAAGATACTAGTGTAGTTCTGGAATCGCTGCTCTTCATAGTTCTGCGTAGTAGGTGCCAACAAAGCACAAATCATCTGGTCTGCCACACCCGGGATTATGAACTGACTGAGCTTCTGGCCAAAGCAATTTATTTAACAGACTCCATTTTGCACGACTAGCTATTTGTTTTCAAAATACTAGGAGTGATCTAAGGAATTAAACTATTAAGTCATTCTTATGTATGTAGTAAATAGTTTAAATTTGTAATGCTTTGGAAGTGTCATTGGATTCTACTTTTCAAATTCTGAAAAATAGAATTATACTTCTGTAACCTATTAGAATTCTTTGAGTAGATATATGAAAACAAATTCCCTATAGGAGGTTATAAAAATGCCTTAAGAATTTGTGGTGTGAAGGGCAATAACTTGTGGTACATCAGGAGCTGTCAAAGAGTAAAAGCACTTCTGAGTAATTATTCACTTTTGTCATGGGAGGAAAGAGTTGGCATAATTGTGCCAGAAACCTTTAGCATTTGGACTGATATTAAATGTTATGAGAAAGATGGCTGAAAAAGCAGGTGGTGAAGGTGAAGATAATGCAGTTACATACTGACCCAGTAAGCTTCAGAGGTTAACTAAAAACATGGTAGGGCAGTCGGCAGTAATTACTTGTACACCTTGCTATGGACTTGTGATAAAATTAAGGGCATTGATTTAGAAATTATATTTATTTTCTCCTCTTGTTGGGAAAAAAAACAACTTTATAAGAAATAGAAATAAAAATAGTTTGTTTAGATATCTTCCATAATAAAATATCTTCTATAATAAAACCAAAACAAAACCATAGCAGTGATCATTTGGTGACCAGCTTTTCCTATGCGGTAGGAGTTAATCTGTAAAACTAAATCTTTAATGGAGAAAAGAATGCGTATTAAGATGCCCTTGTTTCTATAGCATTTTTCCTGAATTCATAGGAGAATTCAGAGAGATGTTCTGTTATTGAAAACCTCTTCTAGAGAAAGCTAATAAATCAAAATGAAAACTCTGAGTGAGACATGGGTTGTCTTTTCATAAACTGAGGTCTTTTAAAACAAGGCAAATATATCTCAATATGAATAGGCATCTATTCCTTTTAGAACAAGATGCTGATTCTCTAACTTAGTGCTAATAAAAAAGGTCCCAGTTGGAGACAAAAAGTATATTCAATGGTACAAAAGTGATACGTTACTGGATGTCCTCAAACCTGAAACTGTCTGACTACTTTTATCCTTCTTCCAGTATTTCTCTTTGGTAAAAGAATAGTACGCTGTAGCTGCTCTCTGTATTTCAATAGCCTAGAATCAGAAACTAGTTCTTCTGAAGAAACTCAAAGGGTTAATATCAAACAAACAAAACCCCTAAACAGTCCCCTGCACAAATCTTCACCCATAACACCTCCTTCTCCCACTCCCCAAATTGTATGAACAGTCTGTTATGGTGCTGCTGGTTGTTATGTATCATAATACTGTGTTATTTTACTTACAGCAGTCTTAAAAATAAGTTTAAGCTATTTGCATCGTAACTTGATAAATGTCAGCATGTTGTAGAAATGTCCATGATTGAGCTAAATGTAGACTGAATGAAAAGATTAAAGATCTTCATAGATCAGCTTGTTTGCTGGGAATTATTTTTGCCTTGCCTCTCCTGGTTGCAAGCAGAATTATTCAATATTTCAGAGAGATTCTTGTCCCTGGATATGCCCTTGAAATCCTGTTTCCACAGCAACATAAAGCTACTGATAAAACATCCCTTTTAAACTTCAAATCAGTCTCTTATTTAGAGTTGTAATTAGGATGTTCGCCGGTGGCACTGTGTATTTTGGTGCGTATGCGAGCGTGTGCCGAGAGCAGCCTGTGAAACAGCCATGAGGTGAATAATCCTAGAAGTGTTGGGAGAATATCCCGTGCTGGGGTAAGCCTTCAGGCAGCGTGGCAGAGGAGTGCACTGAGGATGGGGTGCTGTCGGAGTAAGCAGTTGTTTTTCAATGGTTATATGAAGAAACAGCCCTCTGTGGGATACAGCTATTGCCAGGAGCTGGCTCCTTTCCTCCCGGCAGCTGCAGCATGCTCTCACTTGTTCCAGTTCTGCTCCAAAATGAAACATGTGAAGAATAGAAATGGATGGAAGAACGTGCAGCAGCCATTGTAGATAAAAGGGGCCAAACTTTGGCACTTGTCCCGATCTGTCTGGTGAAAAGCTTTCCTTGAGGAGGAATCGTAGAATCGTTCTGGTTGGAAGAGGCCTTCCAGATCATCAAGTCCAACTGTTAACCCAGCACTGCCAGGTCACCACTAAACCACGTCCCCCAGTGTCACTTCTACACTTCTCTTAATTCCTTCCGGGGATCGGGACTCCACCACTTCCCTGGGCAGCCTGTTCCAGGGCTTCACAACCCTTTATGTGAAGAATTTTTTTTCTAATATCTAATCTCAACTTCCTCTGGCACAATTTGAGGCCATTTCCTCTTGTCCTATCTCTTGCTACATGGGAGAACAGACCACCCCCCACCACACTACAGCCTCCTGTCAGGCAGTTGCAGCAAGTAATAAGGTCTCCCCCGCGATACTTCCTTGATATTTCTCCAAGATGATCTGCTCCATAATCTTCCCTGGCACCAAGGTCAGACTGACAGGCCTGTAGTTCCCCTGATCCTCTTTCTGGCCCTTCTCATAGATGGGTGTCACATTTGCTAACCTCCCCGGGTAGCCAGGACTGCAAATAAATGACGGAAAGTGGCTTGGTGAGCACTTTCACCAGCTCTCTTAGTACCCTTGGGTGGATCCCATCTGGCCTGATAGACTGTTGTGTGTTTAAGTGGTGTAGTAGGTCACTGACCATTTCCTCCTGGATTATGGGGACTTTGTTCTGTTCCTTATTCCTGTCTCCCAGCTCAGGGGGCTGGGCACTCAGAGGACAGATGGTTTTACTATTAAAGACTGAGGCAAAGAAGACATTCAGTGCCTCAGTCTTTTCCTCATCCTTGGTCACTGTATTTCCTCCTGTATTGGATTCTCCTTAGTCCTCCTTTTGCTGTTTATGTATTTATAGAAACATTTCTTACTGTCTTCCATGGCAGTAGATGGATAAGTTTTAGTTGGGCTTTGGCCTTTCTAATTTTTGTCTCTGCAGAGCCTCACAGAATCTTTGTCGTCTTCTGGACATGCCTGCCCCTTCTTCCATAGGCTGTAGACTTTCCTCCTCTTTCTGAGTTCCAGCCAAAGCTCCCTGTTCAGCCAGGTCAGTCATCTGCCTCGCCAGCTCATCTTATGGCACACGGGGATGGCTGTCCTGCATCTTAAAGATTTTCCTCTTCAGGAATGTCCAGCCTTCCTGGACTCCTTTGCCCTTCAGGATAGCCTTCCAAGGGACTCTGTCAGCTGGTCACCTGAACAGGTCACAGTCTGCCCTCTGCAAGTCCAAGGTGGTAGTTTTACTGACCCCTCTCCTTACTTCTCCTAGAATTGAAAACTCTTGTCATTTCCTGATGACTATGCCCAAGACAGCCTCCAACCTTCACATCACGCACAAGGCCTTCTCTTTGAACAGATCTAGCAGGGAGCCTTCCCTAGTTGGCTCTTTTACCAGCTGTGTCTGGAAATTGTCTTCCACACACTCCAAGAAGATCCCAGACTGTTTGCTGTATTGTTTTTCCAACAGACATCTGGTAAATTGAAGTCCCCCACAAGAACAACTGGTAGTGATTGTGAGACTTCTCCCAGCTGCTTGTGGAGTATTTAATCTGCTTCTTGATCTTGGTTGGGCAGTCTATAACAGACTCCCACCGTGACATCTGCCTTGTTGGCCCTCCCCTTGATTCTTACCCACAGACACTCAACCCTATCCCCACCATTGTTATGCTCAGGACAATCCAAGCACTCCACCACCTCTCCTCCCTGAGCTACCCCTTCTGAAGGAGATAGTGGGAGAAGGGCTGCGTGTCAGAGGTTATCAGAGCACTACGTAGTTTGTTCTCTGAGGGCTGCTCAGACACTGCCCTGCACTTTCTGGGCATTGCATTTGGAAACAGCACCCTCCTGGGCTGCTTTTTAAAAAGGAATTTGGTACTGGAGCAGTAGAAGGGTAAAATACTGGCTTTAAAAGTTGTGTGGTGTGACTTCTTGTGTTATAAATGCTCATTTATTTTGTACAGCTGTGCAAAATGTTTTACTTAGTAAAAACTTCGTTATGTATTTACAAGGTAAATTTACTTCATATTAGGAATGATAACCTGTGCTGCCAGGGCTTGTATTGATTTACATGTGGTGTCTTAAAAATATCTCAGTAATAGTGCTGTTGCAGGTTGTCAGAGGATAGTAACCACAGCTGGAAATAGGAATAATGTTGTGTATACCAGAGTTGGGCAATTGCAAAATCTATATTTAAATTTATCACATTACAGATAAATAGCACTCACAGCTGAATGGTTGCATCAGCTGGTAAAGCTGCACATCATTGGCGTGGAAAGAAATCCTTCCTTCTGAATATTTAAAGTGTCAGGAACTAGATTAATCACAATGTGAATGACAGGCTGTTAAAGGGATAGTTCTGTGTGCATTGATTGGTACATGTGGTTAATGATTAGAAACTAAAAGCTATAAATTAGCACGCTAAAAGTTGTTAGTATGTGAATTGTTAGTCTCACTTTACAGATTATTTTTTTTCTTGTCGGCAAAAAAAGTCTAGATAGTAGAAGGTTCTTGCCTTTAGAAGGAGTCCCAGTTAGCTCCTCCAGTGACAATGTAAACGGTTGTGAGATTCGGCAGAAGTCTAGCCAGCTAGGCTGGACTGTGCACAGGGACAGCACTTCCAGAATGCAGATAATCCAACCGAGGATGCGCTGGGTGGTGGATGGGACACGTCTGTGGAGAGATTCCTTGGTGGGCTGTAGGGGGAGCACGGGTGATGATTAGTCATAAAATTAGATCTCTAATTCTAGCTGAGGCTAAGCAAGATGAATCCTACCTTAAGTGATAAGCTGCTATGTTAACTGCAGTGAGTTAAGGCATTGAGGGTTTGGATTTGCACTTTTTATAGTTGTTTCATTTGCAAACACTCCCAACAGATGCTGTATGAGCAGCACATTTCTTCAGCAGGATTCTGGAGGGGAGTGGGTAAATCTGGTGTTGATGGCAGATGGCTGTTGGATGGAGATCGTGAGGAACAGGGAAGGCTTTGGGAAATGGCTCAGTCTGACCGACGAAGGACCTGACTGTGTTAGTTTACAGCATTTCCTGGGCAGTGGGGTAGGTATCTCTGTATGGTTTCATTTGGTAATGTATGTGCGGGAGAGAACACATGACTTTTCAGTTCTCCTGAAGTTTGGTCTAATATGGAGCTTTTACAGCACACGTCAAATTGAAAAAGCACTGTTTTTCAAAGGCTCACAGAATTTACTCAAAGCTGTATTTGCTTTGAGGGCTGTGACTCTGAGAACGTGAAATAGTGTTCACTTTATAACACAGATCTCCTGTGTACCTGTATTACGCATGACACTCAAAATATTACGCATAAGGCAGCGTACCTAACTGCTTGTGTGATTAGCTTGTAGGAATGGAGAGAATCTTTCATACATTGCAAGTCACAGAAAAGCTCATATATAAGAAAAATAAATCCAGTGTCCCTTTTAATGTTTTAAGTAGGTAGTATTTTGGTTTTGCTGTCCTTAGCTGAGGCTTTGTAGCGGTAGCAGCGGTGCATGTGCAGCTACAGTAGTGTGGTGGGAGCTGATGTGAACAGAAAAATGACTGTATGCAGAATGTACCCTGGAGAGGAAATTGATTGCATCTTTACTGCAGATAGTCAGCTTTTTTCCACACCAAATCATGGGGTTTGTAGTTGACCCATCTGAAAGCAAAATTACCCATACTTAAACAAGGAAGAAAAAAAAAAAAAAGAGTATAAACCTTTTTCAAAGGAAATGCTTCAAGAACTGTAAGTGAAACAGTTACAAGAGAGGAAATCTTGGTATATTTACATCATGGGTTCAAGTTCACTGAATCTGTGCAAGGAAAGTATAGACGTTTAATCAATAACGAACCTTTTCTAGAGACAGAATGACTTGTAGATTTACCAAATATTGTAAGAGATTAGAAGCTTTTACTTCAGCAGCATCAACTGGTAAATATTAGTGTTTTGTCTTGTTCTGCTTTGCGTAGCTGCTGCTGTCCAGTGCTTTGAAATGAAGTAAGATTCTGCATAGTGGGAGGAAATACATGCTTAAGTCAGTAAAAAGGAGGAGGTAGGAGGATTGTTTATAACGATAAAATGTTCCATAGGATTCTTTCATTTCTTTCCCAAATACAGGTTGTTCATGCTTCAGAATTATTTCTAGTTTTGTTCTCTGCTTGTGACTTGCCTTACTGGTATATTGTAAACACTGCAGGTGATTAACTGATTAACTAAGAATATTACTGTAGATGAAGTGCTCTTGGAGGCTATGCCAAATTCCTCTTATGGCACTTTGTTATTATCTATTTTGGGACTTATGAACTGCTAATGTGTTATCTATACATATGTAATAGCAACAGTTGTAATAAATACTTGCTTAGCATGTGGAGTTTCAAAGCACCCTGTGAAGCGTTTGAGTTCGGTGTTTTTAGAGGCAAATAAATTGGGCAGTCTGGTTATAGGCAGGAGTTACAGGTGCAGGCAGGTCAAAGTGCAGATCTTACAGGCAGCACAAATTTTATCAATTTTTAATAATGAAAGTGAGAGATGTTAACCTCTTCTGCACGCAGTGGTAACAGTACTGGCTTGGACACCTTGTTGCACCATAAATCTGCTTAGGGGTAGAAGCAGCTTTTAGGCCCCCTTTTCTAATTGCATTTTCATATTTCATTCTGCTTTATGTGATCACAGATACCTGGACATCTCAGCAGAGTAGGCCAATTAAAAGAGTTTCAAAAAGTGTTCTGGGACTCAATTACAGAAGATTGCTGCAATGTAAAGCCTGTTTGGCTAGAATGTTCATATGAAATAGTCAAGGCTAAAAGAAATGTTTAATTGTAGACATGATTACCTTTCAATTTCCAAACAATGAAGTACTGAGCAAAAAGAAATTTGAAAGAAGCAAGAATCATATACACACATTTAAATTCTAACTAATAAAGTTACCATATACTTTCAATACAAAGAGAAGTTATTGTAAGGAGATGCTTTGTCATTCATATAAGCAAGACCATGGAAAACATCCTAAATTTTCTAAGGATTCATAAAATTTTTCCTAAATAATAACCTGAGTCCAAGTTTTAGGCTCAGGCTGTGATAGTCTTCATAAACGCATCGGCATTTTGAACAGAAATACCAAGACTGACTGGTTGGTATGGCTGGAAATGCTGTTCTGAGCTGCTGAAAGGGCAGCCCTGTGAATACAGCCACCCCTGTGTGTGCTAGGATGGGTCCCAGCCACCCTCTTACCTTGCTGTACTGCTGCTTGCTTTTGCTTCCTGTGTGGAGCTGGGTACAGTCTTTCTCTTCTGTTACCTTTGGAAATGAACTTGGAAAGGTGTTTTCATAAATTCTCTGTCTCTTTTGTTCTTTCATGTCTGCTCTTTGTGGAGGTGCTGACAGTGCAGTTTGATGGAGGAGTAGAAGGTTATGACAACTGGGGTTACTTGCAGGAGTTAGACATAGGATGTGGAATTCTGCTGCTTGAAGGATTTCTGAAGGCCTTTTTGTGCCTGAGGGTTCATGGCTTAGCTCAAGAGGAACTTTTTCTCTCAAACCACTTCCTGATTGCAGCCTATAGAAAAAGGCTCAAACTTGTTTGTTCCACAGGCTGATAAAGAAGATGAACACTTCTTTCTTTGCTCAGGTACCTGAGAATCAGCAGGCTCTTAAGTCAGTTGGGAAAGCTTATGACTTGTAGATATCCAAATAGGCTGGTAATAGAAAAACAGTATTTTTTTCTGCTTATCAAACTAAAAGATATGTGATGCTGTTGTCTTTCTCCATTTGATAAATGTAAAACAAATGCACTGCTCCTATATTCGATTAAATTAATATTCTTGCTTTCCGAATTGAATGAATTTAATATTCCTTATAATTAATGCTGTTGATTCTCTTCTAGTTCTGCCTACGATAACGTCAACAAAGTTCGAGTTGCTATAAAGAAAATCAGTCCTTTTGAACACCAGACATACTGCCAGAGAACTCTGAGAGAGATTAAGATCCTACTGCGCTTCAGGCATGAGAATATTATTGGAATAAATGATATTATCAGAGCTCCAACAATTGAACAAATGAAAGATGTGTATCCTTTCAAAGTCTGAAGTTATTCTGCATAATTAGTGATGGTTGCCACCTTCTCTGTTTTGATTATTTCTTCCTTTTCATCCTCTTCCTTACTAAATTTTAGTAAAAGTTATGTTTTGTAAATTGAGAGGGTAATGCATACTGTCTGATCAGTTTAGAGATACATAGATAGATTTGATATGTAGCTGAACACGAGTTTTGTTTGTTCTTTTTCAGGAAAAGAAAATAAAGTGTTAGTTTATATCTTCCAAGGAAAAGAATTTAACACTAGAGGTGATTTAGTTTAGTCACTTAATTCTAGAACTCTATTTGCTCTTAATGAAGCTGCTGTTAGCACTGATTGCTTTGAGGAAAAAATTAAATGGCCATACTCTGCTATAATTGTCCAAGATTTTCTTAAAGAATAGAATGGATACCTTTTGGGGGAGGAAGTAAAACACAACCTCAGCTTCACAGCGCATGCTGCATTTAAAAGGATGTCCTAGTTGTGTGATCCAGTCTGAATACCCAGAGGAGAGGATGGGAATGCCCAACTGGAATGGCAATAGTAGTGTGTTTTCACAAAGGCCTGTTTCAGTGAAAAGTGATCATGGAACTACACCCGAAGGGTTTTGCAGCCAAATTGATTCAAGGGAGAAGACAATTTTACTTAACTTATTCCTGCCAAAGCAGATTAAAAAAAACCCCAAACACCTTTTTCTTTACATTCATTCCAATTTTAGACAAAAGATTAGATATATTTTGGTAAGCAAAGGACTGTTGTGTTCCATGTAGCATAATAAATATAAAGGAGAACAACAGCTGAATTTTTGAAATGGAGAGGCGGCAGAGAAGACTGATCAGAAATGATCAGATCTTCTACCTTCATGCTTTTATGAAACTGGAAGCAAGTATCTCAGAAGGTTATTATTCATTAAAAAAAAAAGTATTTCTTGGCAAGCAAGATGGGAATCTGATCATACTATGATTCCAATAAAAATTGCACTCTAATATAAAGAAGTAGAGGTTTGTGGTTATTAATTTGGGAGGACAGTGTCTCTTAATTCTGCAAAGGGTTGCATCATGTAACAGGGCTGATTTGATTTAAAACTTGTAAAGCAAGAAGCAACTACATAGTTTCATAATTGTCATGAAGCAGATGAGAGAAAAATCATTATGGAAATTTCTTTGGGTTCTGTATGTTGATATCTAACGTGACACCACAATTGTTTTGCTGCCTTACATCCAATGCCTTACAGATACATTGTGCAAGATCTTATGGAGACAGATCTTTACAAGCTTTTAAAGACTCAACACCTCAGCAACGACCACATTTGTTATTTCCTTTACCAGATTCTGAGAGGGTTAAAATATATCCATTCAGCCAACGTGCTTCATCGTGACCTCAAACCTTCCAATTTGCTGCTTAACACCACTTGTGATCTCAAGGTTAGTTGAAATTTCTTACAAATTTTGCTCCCATCATCTACATAAGCAACCTGCTATAACCATGAATGTGGTTTTGGTAGTGGGGATTAATGTGATTTTTGTCCTGGAAAGATTGCCAAAACATTATTGCTTTTGATAAAATCATTATTAAGGTTTGAGTAGGAACTCACTGTTTACACTGTTTTAATGAGTGCATCCCTGTTTCCATCTGGAGGCTGACTTTGAAACAGCCTCTTTGAATCACAGAATTGTAAAATGGTTTGGGTTGGAAGGGACTTCAGAGATCATCTAGTTCCAACCCCTTCCACTAGACCAGGTTGCTCAAAGCCCTGTCCAACCGGGACTCGAGTGCTTCCAGGGATGGAGCATCCACAACTTCTCTGGGCCATTAAAGCCATTACCCCTCGTCCTATCACTACCTGCCTTTGTAGAAAGTCCCTCCCCAGCTTTTCTGTAGCCCCCTTTAGGTACTGAAAGGCCACAGTGAGGTCTGCCCAGAGTCTTCTCTTCTCCAAGCTCAACAATCCCAAGTCTTTCAGCCTGTTTTCATAAGAGGGATCCTCCATTCCCCTGATCATCTTCATGACCCTCCTCTGGACCCACTTGAGCAGGTCTGTGTCCTTCTTATGCCCCAGAGTTGAATGCAGTACTCAAAGCTAGTAAGAGTGAAAGCTTGATGAAAATACTTACTCTGAAGCAGGATTGTTTACCTAGAAAGTAAACTCGAACCTCTGTATATTTCAAGTCTTGGTTTCTCTGCTTAAACTGCTAATTGTTCATTGTTGGAAAAGGACTTCAAATCAGCAGGCAACTCAAATGGCATGTGAAATTCAGTGATATTAAATGCACAGCAATTACTTGTTCCTAATTTACATTTTCAGTGATGGGCTCTGTACTAGTTAATACTACAGAAAGATGATCTTAGAGCTGTTATGATTCTTGGAAAATGTCAGTTCAGTGATTAGTGGGATTCAGTAAAGTGTGATAAATAGATCAGGAATAGAGAACAAAACAGAAAATATGCCATTCTATAACTCAGTTATTTTTGAGTCTTCAGTTCTGTGTGATCATAGTTGTGACACTTCTCCCTGTGATATCATTTTAAAATGAGGAGACCAGGACTTCAAAGTACTTCTTTCCATATCAGGATGGAGTGTTTAGCCTAGGTACCCTTCTACTGGAAGATGCTGCTTGAGGAAAATGAAGAATACAATAGCATTTGCTAAAATTATTAGTGGCCTAGGGAGGGTGAACAGTAGTTCTGTCTTTACCTATCAAAAAGGCTGGCAGGGGAATGAAAGGAGCGGATGTCTGCTCGGAGCCAAAGGACATAGTAGTTAACTTGCGGCATCGTTAAGCTGTGGAATTTGGTACCACACAGCAGTGCAGATATTACAGATAATGTGACTCAGAAAAAAAAACCCAAACTCCAAGCAAGCTAGTAGAATAAAAAGCTATTGAAACCCCTTTGGTTTAGGGTCCCTTGATGGCAAGACCCATGGAAGATGAGAGAGACTAGCAGGGAAACACTGCAATGTTTCCTTTTACACTTTGTTATATATTTGCTGTTGGCCCCTGAGGGAGTGAGATTGCAGAGCTTACATGACTTTGATCTGACATGGCACGACTGTGTTTGGGGCGTACTGTGTTGCACCTAATTACACTTTGGTTTTTGTAGTAGCTCTGGCTTTCTCATTTAAAAAAAAAAAAGGTTAAACAAAAATACTCTCTTCAAAAGGTAAACCAGCCTCCGGCTGTACCAGTTTGTCACAATTCCAGTAAAAGTTCTTGCTGTTCATATGCTGGTCCATTCTAAATACTGGCTACATGATCAGTTTGCTTTACATTCCCACTGCTACTTGTCATCTTTTTCTGATGCATGGCACTGCTGGGCATGGCACTGCTGGAGTAGTCACCTCTGACTTGCTGCAGGATTTCAGCAGCTGTTGTTACATCAGAGCCCATCAAGGCATTAACCCCTTCATGAAAGAAGTGGAGTAAAATCTACAATGACTGTGTAATAGAAGCAGGAAGGAACAGTTTGAGCGTAGCTCTGTGTTATGTGCAATTAAAGGCAAAAAAAAAATGATAAAAGGCAGTGTTTTAACACAAGGAAGATGGTCATGAAAAAGAAGGTAAGGGCACTGTATGGCAAAATAATACAGTATGACCTTAGCAAGAGCTGTTACAATTTCCTTACAATTGGAAACCCAGCATGCCACTGCAGTATGTGCTTCCCAGTGCCCAACGTGGTGGGCTGTGCGATGGAGCATAGGCTTTTTCATAACCTAAAGGGAGCTCTGGTGTTGTATTAATGCCACATCTAAAGTTGAAACAACAGAGTTGGAGAGAAAACTAGTACATGTTAGGCCTTGTCTTATGAATTCTGAACTAGTACTAACTTGTTTCTTTTAGGGCTGTTCTGCAAGTCTGTGTGTCAGTTATGTACACGTGCGTGCTTACAGTGTTGATCATTGCACATAAAACACAGCATGCCATCACCAGGAACAGCTTAAAAACCACACTCTTGGAAGAAGGAAAATAGAGAATTGTTCATCTTCAGTGGTAATGCTGTTAGCTGCTTTCTTTAACGGTGTTATGAGAGAGCTGTTGAGCTCTTCTGGAGCTCAGTCTTACAGGTTGTAACAAGAGCTCCGTCTCTCAAACATGATCTTAACCTCTGGATCATAGAGTCCATTTCTAGGAAAGAAATGTATGGGTCTCTGTTGGCACAATTTCTCTGTGAACCCTATAGCTTGTCCTAAGCAGCTGAAAGACTGAGGGCGGAAGAAGTGAAAACTGCTACCTTGGAATCTCTCCTCAGAGAGAGTCCTGGGTAACAAAGATACTGGTCTTCTCTTTTGCAACCTGGCACCTTTCCCGTGAAGGAGATGACTGTATGCAGACATGCTGCAAGCGGGAATATACGCTGAAATAGTATCTACCATTTTTACAAGTATTTCCACTTGCTTTCATGATTATCTGCATCCAGCAATTTGACGTGTTTTCAGTTCTGTAAATGAAATAAGTTACACAAACTCTCATGATCATAGAATTTTCCTAGGCCAGTGGCATTAATGTTTCAGAAAATGAGGTCGAAGTTGAGGTTTTTTACAGGTGTTCTCAACTCGTGTATTGCAGTGTCTTCAGTGTAGCAGTTTACCCTAGCTGAGAATCCACTCCTTTGACTTGGTTAAAGCATTGACACACTATAGCAATGTTATTTATACGTTGCATTTTTCTATTTACACAGTTAATACTCACAAATACTAAATGTCCAAGAATTGTTAGATACATTGACAGACTTGAAGGGAAGGTGATGAGAGAGGGCTTTTTTGAGGAAATCCACGTTATGTTTGTTTCAGGATTGGAATATCTTTGATTATACAGATTTTTATCTCTGCTATGACTTAGTCAAAATGCCGAGGAAATTTTGCCTGTCATTACGATGCTCTCGCAGGGTCTATCTTCTTTTGTTTTAGTTCTGACTGAGAAGCCTACCTTCTGGTGCTTTGACTTACCGATTGTTATTTGAACAGGAATAGCGGGCTGGCTCCCCCCCCACCCCCAAATACAGTAGCTGCTTTGTTAAACGTGCTCTGTTGCCCCGGGGCAAGAGCTGCCTGCTCTCACCAGGGCACAGCCAGTCTCTGTGCTTCATCCCTTGCCCCCGGGACCTCGGGCAGATTGCTGGGCGCTCCAGCCGCTCTGTTGTTCTGCCGTGCTCATGCTGCTGGTCAGCTCTGCAGCTGGGGAGGACGCTGCTGACAGCCCAAAGCCTCTTCCTCGCAGCTCCAACCTGGGTGCTTTTCTCACTAATGGCATTTCCGCTTTTCTGCTTAACCTGTTTCTGCTCTTGTCAGCAGGGCCTTTCTGTCATTTTAATGAACTCTCTTTGTCATTAATCTTCCTTCCCATCCCAGGTGCGATTTTCTACTCGTTGAGAGATTCACGGACACTTTCTGTAATTCAGTTCTTTCTCCTCACTGCGGACTGAAGAATGTCTTTCTTCTTTTGTCTTAGTAACAAATCATAGCACTTGGCTTATATTTAATATTGTGATTCTGCACAAGTCTTCTTGGCTATTGTCTTATCCAGCTTTTTTTGAGGTTAAGAGGAAGAGATCACAACAACTTTGTCTGCCCGCATAATTGTTTTCCGAAGCTCCTAAAGCTGTCCTCTGTAGTTTCTGTGCTTCTGTCTTTGCAGGAGACTCTGTTATCTGTGCCGATGCTCTTGATGTAAGCTGCTAACTGCACACAAGGCAGCTGCTCTGTTGCCATAGCCTGGGAAAATCTTGACATGCTTCAAAGGAGTCTTTTTGGTTTTGTTTTCTAAGGATCCAGGATTTAGTGGTTTGTTTGTTTGGTTTGGGGTTTTTTTGTGTGTGTGTGTTTTAATATGTAGCTGAAGTCAGAGGTGTCATCCCGTGAAGCCAGGCTCATGGATTTCATCATTGCTTTTTCTTCAGTCCCTCTGTTTAGCAGTCAGCTGCTGAATCTTGTCCTTCAGATGTAGTTTTTAGTCAGCTGAATCACTTCTTCCCAAACTGATGTCGTTTCACAGGCTGTCCCTCCAGGAGAATAAAGGAGTAGGTTGTTGGGGTACAACGAGGTTGTTGCAGTTTTGGTAGGATTATTCATTACAGCCTTTTTTGACTACTTCACATTTTTAATACAATTAACTATCAAAGAGTAAAATATTATAGAATGTGTGCATCAGAGGAACCTCCTGTTTGCCATCCTACATTTGATGCCTTGTTTTTCTGAGAGTATGTTCTCCTTCATGCAGATACTCTTGGTGTGGAAGTTGATTATTGTCATGAACTGACATTTCTTTGGTGGTACCAAAAGACATGAATGTGTCTAATGTGCCACTCAACACACTTGCCATTTACCTTTTGGAAGGTAAGAAAAGAGTAGCAGCTGTATGCTAGAACACTGTCTTCACAGTTTCAATTTTCTTAATTTCTCTCTGGAGAGAGGACACAAAATAGCTCTGAAAGCCATGGAGCCTCCTTACCTGAGTAGAGATAAAAATGCTTTTTCATTTTTTGATAAACTCACTAGTCTAGATCAGAGTTTATTTTTCTTTTCACAGTTAGACAAAACTATTTTCCTGATACAGGGTTGAGAAATATTTTATTGTGGTTTTGTTTGTTGGGCTTTTTTAAGCTCATGCTTCCTTCAGCTACCTGTAATCTCTCCAGCCTACCATTATCTCATAATTGGATAGGAAGTTTCTTGTGCAAAGATGCAGTTATGATGGCAGCTTTTCTAAAAAGGGGTGTTGAACTTTGCTACAAATACGCTGGTAATGTTGTTTTCTGGAAATCTTAATCTCATTTCTGGTAAATTTCTACTAACAGGTTGGAGCAGTGTATCTTACCACTTACCTGGCAGAGGAGGAGTTCAGCAAGCCCATAGCGAAACAGAAATTGGGCATCAGGAACATCTTTTCTCCTCAAACCCTTTATTCCTTCTAGCCCCTGCTCGGCCTAATCGGTTACTCTTTGTATTTAATCCAAAACGTTTTTCTTAACCTTTGTGCAATAATTTGTTACCATCGCTCTGTTTGTAGATCTTAAATCATCTCTTGGGGAAAGGGGAATTAGTGATATTGTAGTATTGGGAGCTCTGTGTCTAATATTCCTTTTTTTTTTCTTTCCCTTTTTTTTTTCCATTTTAAATTTCTTTAAAAACAGATTTGTGACTTTGGACTGGCTCGTGTTGCAGATCCAGATCATGATCACACAGGATTCTTGACAGAATATGTGGCCACACGTTGGTACAGGGCTCCTGAAATCATGCTGAATTCTAAGGTAGGAACCACAGTGCACTGCTAGAGTGGTTCTGTTGCAAGTTATTCACTTGGGAGCACCAATTTTACTTCCCCCCCCCGCCCTGTGTCTAGGATCAGAACACATGCATAGTCTTGAGGAAATGTGGTGATGGATTTGTAGTACAGCTACTGACTTGCAATAGATTTGTGATTCCAGACACAACTATTGGATACTACAACTGAGTAATGATGTCATCAGATCCCATGTGTCTAGTTCATTGCCAATCCTGAAACTTCTTTTCATCAAATGCTATTCCTCAGAGCAGGACAGAAGTGCAAGTAACGAGAGCGTTTCCCGGCTGCCTTCGAGAAGGCTCGCAAATGTTGCCTTAATGTTATCTTGACATCTTAATTGAGGTTTAGAATGTATAATGAGGGTGACTCTAATTCTGATGGCATGTGATCTTCATTGTGTGTCAATCTTAATTGCATAGTCTTAATGAAATCATCCCTTTGGTTTTGGTTGGTGGGGGTTTTTTTGGGTTGTTTTTTTTGTTTGGTTGGTTTTTTGTTGTTGGTTTTTTTAATACTTGGAATTATTCTGTGGCTGTTTTAAGGTGTATCCAGTCCCTGAATGGTGTGAGTAATGGGTGTCCTTTGCATTAGTTCCTACAGCCGTACACTTGTTAGCAAAATGCTGATGTGACATCTGTGTCTGTATTTTATGTTCCTCAGAGACCTTGTTGTTGCTGTAGGATTACTGCTTTGCTGGCCGTTGGGTTTGATGTGCTGTGGCAATGGTGTGTCTAATGCACTTTCAGAAAATACTCATCTGACCAATCGAGGGATTTTTTTTCTATTTTTTTTTCATTTTTTTTTTTTTTTTTTTTTTTTTTTTTAACCTAGCTTCTTGTATTTTAAACTCACATTGAGGCCATAAACATAGGGCAACTTAACCTTATTTCTGGATGTCCATGTATATTTATTAGCAGCTTTTACAAGAAAATACTTTGTGTGTTTCTTAAGAAATGGTCAGCTTGAAATTTCAGGCCCCGTAGTCTGATTCCTTGTAGAATTGTAGTGCCTTAAAAACAAATGGTCAAGTGATGATGATAACATCCCTAGAAGCCAGTGCTGAAGTGGCTGTGGATTCAGCAGAGCTACTACCTTTTGTAGGAAGCTCCCTGCTAATGGGAGGGGGTGTAGTGGTCAGAAGGCTACAGGGGAGCAGGGTGAGGGAGTTTATGGGGCCAGGGGTTCTGGAATTACCCAGACATTAGTGTAACTAGGGTGCTGCTGAATAAGAGCCTTTTCTTATGGATAAGACAGGTTATCTGTAGATGGGAAAATATGGCCATTGGTCCTGTTCTACTTATATCCCATTTACTGTTGTTGGCCTTCTCACGTCATCTCTACTGCTTACTTACCTGTTGTGCTGTACAGATGAGGTAACCCAACGGTCTGGTTTGCCCTTTCACCCCTTTGCTGAAGGCCGCTTACTTGTGTGGTGTTTAGGAGGAAGGATGGCTTTTTTTCCCATGTGTTTACCATACTGTCAGGAGCTATGGAATGAAGAAGAATAGCTTGTTTCCAAAATATGTTAGTTTAAACTTGCTATAAAATTAGGGAGTCTCAGAAATTTGCAGTTGGTAATATGTTTAGCTAAACTTAAGAGAATGCTTTTGGAAAATGATACCTTGCATACTTCAGTTCCTGCTACCTCTTCAAAGCAGTGTTTTGATGTGCCATTCTTAATTATTTCATTCTGTACAGAAAAAACAAACAACACGAATTAGCATGACTCATATAAAAAAAATATACAATATATATTTGTGTGCACTTTCACAATTTACTACAGTAACATGTTGCCATGTTGCTGCAATTATCAAAAATTTCTTTGACAAAAATGTGGTTTTGCTTTACTTGCAGGGTTACACCAAGTCTATTGACATCTGGTCAGTAGGCTGTATTCTGGCAGAGATGCTCTCCAACAGACCTATCTTTCCAGGAAAACACTACCTTGACCAACTTAACCATATCCTTGGTAAGCTTGATATGAAAGTAGCATTTCCACATCTGTCTGTCTCTCCATCTTTTCTACCAGCTAGACTGGTCTTGGTCGCTTGTTTCTTTCTCTTGTTGGTCAGCATACAACATATGGATCTGTAGGTGTATCATCTGTTCCATTTAGTTATTTCTGCAGTGATTTCTACAACAAATCATTGAGTTGGGTGGCAACTAGAGGATACTTACCAATTTATTTACTACATCAACGGAGATGTCTTTAAAATAGAAATTTCCTTTTAAAAGCTCAAATATGCTATTAGGTCTGGGCCAAATTATAGATACACCACTTAATTGCATCTTCTAAACAGATTCTTGATCATTAGAAAACTCAAATGCATTTGTTTATTTACAAGAAAAAAAGAACTTAAACCTTTTTAGTAAAGGTTTCTAAAAAAAATTTAAAAGTGTTGTATACTCTTAAAACGTTTAGTTTGAAAGCTTGGCAGCAGTTTGATTACTGAGTTTTAGCAAATGTGATACAACCGCGTTAATGTGCTTTTCACAGGATGCAGCACTGTTTGTGGTTTGGTTTTTTTAGGTATACTTGGATCCCCTTCCCAAGAAGATTTGAACTGTATAATAAATTTAAAGGCCAGAAACTACTTGCTTTCCCTACCACACAAAAATAAGGTACCATGGAACAGGCTGTTTCCAAATGCTGACCCCAAAGGTATTTTATGCTCTTATTACATCGTATCAGAAAGTAACAGCAGGATGGGATTTTTAAAACCACCCTAAGAATTTATCTTTGTTGGAAATAGAACATACAGGTCCCTTAAAATGGCAGTACAAACCCAATATAAAATCATAAATCAGCATGAAACCCTTGTAGTAGCTTATTTTTTTAAAGCAATTCGTAGTAATTCTCAAGATTACATGTTGTGATGTTTGGACTTTAACTACAATGTAAAACATAACTCCTAGCTCTTGGTATGTCTTTGAAAGCACGATGCTTCAAGTACTGAACACAGGCTTTGGATTTTGACATAAGCATAGAACGTGTTGAACTTTTTCTAAAATCAGACAGGAGAGAGCTGCTTACTGCTGAGCTCGGTATAGTTTGTGCGACCTGCGTGTCAGTGCTAGATCAAGCAGGATGATATCAATCAAAGTGTGTGTCCTTAGTATTAAAGGTTCAAATTTACTGGGTTAAAAAATTCCGTTATGATAAGTAGTGCAAAAGTTATAAAAGCAAGGAATGTAATAATTGTTGCCTTTTAAATTCTGCTTCCTACAGTTTAAGGATGGTTGGATTCACAGTGAGGTGCTCTTCTGCCTCCTCTTAGACAATTCATAAGTCTTTTTTTTTTTTTTTTAAACTCATATGATAATTTCCTCTTAGTGGATATGATCAGGTAGTGAACTACCATGTAAAAGCTGATTTCTGCAGCTGGAACTGTGCAGAGCTGATTATCCTTATCATTGAGAGAAACAGCAGTGATTTATTCTGCTTTTATCACAGTGCTCATCAATGTGAGAGTTTTTACCGTGGGCTTCTGACAGCTCAAATTGTAGCAGAGCTGATCCACTTGGCTGCTAGAGGAGCGTGTGGTTCGCGTGACTTCTGCAGTGCTTTTTCTCTAGATCTTCAGAGAAGCTTTGACAGAGCATTTTTCAAAAAGCTGTTTGTCAATCATTTCAGTGAAGAGCATTGTGCACGACATGCTGTAGCGTGGAGTGAGCATCTGAGTTTTCAGAGCTGCAAAAACTGCATTAAAATATTGCATGTTAATTGCTGTGCTAGTTAGCAGCTTTTTCAAGCTGCTATGGAGTGCAGCGGTGAGGTCTGTTTCTTCTGCTGTGCTTGGTATGCAGCTCGTCCTCATGCAAAGCTACAACTACTTTGCTGCAGTAAGAAGCCTCTGTTAAAGTTTTGTGTCCTAAATAATGTGGGGAGGAGAAGAAATGGAATGGAATTTAGGATACTACAGATACCTTTGAGCTTACTCTGTCTTGCTGGATCTTCGAGTTCTCTATGGATTCTTTATGAGTTGTCTCAAACAGATTTTTGCCTGAATCTTGTGAATATTCAATATATTTGCATCTTAGCTGAGAGTATCTTCTGGGATGCCAGCTATGCTATCATAGTTCACTGTGATGATCTAGAATTCCTGTTGACTTCTGGATGACATTTTCATCAGTAAACAGCCAAGTTTTCTTTTCAGAATAAGAACATATTCTTGATTACTTATTCATTTCAGAGAAACTCTATCTTGGTTTAGTTTTTTGTTCCAAAGCATCTGAGTCAAGAAAAAGCCTGATCTATTCAATTTCTGCTGTAATTAAAAATAGATTGTACCATGGTGTTCTACGCATTGCTTCCCTCAACACTTCTTCTGAGGCTGAAGAGCCTTTGAGAGGGTTTAACTCTACTGGACATACCAGGGAAACCGTAGCCAGGGAAGGCCAGTAAGAAGGGCAGGTGAAGATACTGTGCCCAAGTTACAGGACGCAATCTGCTGCTTCTGTTACTGCTGCTACAGTTGGGGAATTCCAGGTGTAGATTCGACTTAGCACAAAGCTTTGGGTAGCATGTATTTTCTGTGTAATATCAGTGTTTATAACACTTCTGTACTTTGAAGTGTGTATTAAACTTTTGATCACCTTTTTTTTCCCCTCTTAGCACTTGATTTGTTGGATAAAATGTTGACCTTTAATCCTCATAAGCGGATTGAAGTGGAGCAAGCTTTAGCCCATCCATATCTGGAGCAGTATTATGATCCAAGTGATGAGGTAAAGACATTGTTAAAATGTAAATGTTGATTAAATGATGCAACAGGTTATATTCTTCCTTAGTTTAAGGACAGTGATTCTACTGCTCTAATGGAGTTGAAGAATGAATTGCATCAATTTACCAAAATTTTGTATTTCTTGCTCTAGTACAACATTCTGGGGGCACAACACAATAAATAGCTGCTAAGGTGTACTCTCCTGAAAAATGGAATTTAGCTCACCATGGTGTTGTTTCATAATGTCTGAGATAAAGGAGGAGAATAACCAAGTTTGCCAGCAGATTATGAATTTGCAACTGCCAGTTAAAACTTGCCATAGTTTACTACACCATTCTGATGAGATTTCAGGTTACTTCTAGTGAAGAAGCAGGGGAGGAGGAAATAAGTTAGTTTTTCTTAAGGGACTGATACCTTATTGAAAGAAATACAAATGTTTCCGATAGTATCTACCAGAAGGGAAACTAAGCTATGAGCCTTTAACAAACACTTCAACTTCTGGTTTAAATTTGAGTAGCTACTTACTATGGTTTGATTTAAAATCTGGTAAACTCATATATGAAGTACACAAACAACTAACAGAATGAGCTCTTCCTTGAAAACTTCACAGTATTAGATACTTTCATGAAGCACATTTTCAGATATTTTTTTCCCCATACAGGGACTAGCTACGTGAAATTTAACAGAATGGTAATACTAAAAAAAGTAATAATGTTTCTTTTATATTATTAAGCCTGTAGCTGAAGCACCCTTCAAGTTTGATATGGAGTTGGATGACTTGCCGAAGGAAAAGCTGAAAGAGCTGATTTTTGAGGAAACTGCTAGATTCCAGCCAGGATATCGATCTTAAATTGTGCATAGGTAAGGTCACAGCAATACAAACCCACTTGGGCAGGGGGAGGAATTTTGGAGCTTTGTTAGCACTAGTGAAAGAAGTTCCCTTTTCTATTGGTAGGGTAACTAGCTGTTAAAGGCTAGCTTTGTGCTTGTTCATTTGACCTCAGTCCTATTCTGTTGCTGAAGAAGCAGTTTAGTTTTTCCTACAACATTGAAGTGTCTACAGGGAATCCAGGCAATTGCCAGAGATATTTACCTAGTTTCAATGTCACATTTAATGAATAAGAATTACATCTAAAGAGTGCTTCTCAGAATAAAAGCTATGGTAATACTTTGAAACATACATTTTATTTAAAAAAAACATTTAAGGGGGCAATGTTCTTCATATATTACAGACTACTTTGTCATGTAGCTTCAGATGCTTCTAAAAAAATCTTTCTTAAATGTAATGTACAGAGGAAAAATCTCTTTAATTTAAAGAGGGGGGAACCATGAAGCTTCAGTGTGATTTAACTTCAGTTTTAAGTACCTCTGAAATGGTGTGAATAAATAAGCATAGATATCTAACTATTCATATTTATGAATGTTTAGTTATGATTAGTCGTACTAATCTTTTGAGGATGTAAAATTTTAAGTTAAAAAATAATGAACTGATATTCGCTGTCTCTGAATTTTGGTGTGGTTTCATTGGCTTTGGGGGGTTTTCGTATGTTGGTTTGGTGGGTTTTTTTGGCGTGTTTTGTGTGTGTGTGTTTTTTGTTGTTGTTGTTTTGTTGGGGTTTTTTTGGTTTTGTTTTTTAAATGAATGAACTTAACTGGTCTTCCCATGCCATGAGACTTCCAAGTCTCAGTTTCATACAAAATTGGTCAAACACTGACTTGAATAATTTCTGCAATATGTAGAATCATGGGATAATTTGGATTGGAAGGAACCTGTTATAGTCACCTGGTCCAACCCTCCTGCAGTGAGCAGGGACATCTGCAACTAGAGCAGGTTGACCAGAGCCCCATCCAACCACAGCATGAATGTTTCCAGGGATGGGGCAGCGACCACCTTTCTGGGCAACCTGGGCCAGGGTCTCATCACCCTCTACGTAAAAAAAAGTTCTTCCTTATATCTAGTCTTGTGAAACTTCTCTGATACTCATAGTTTAAAGTATCAGAGCTTTGTGACTGGACAAGAAAAACAATCCAGAGAAGACAGCCTAATCAAGGTTGCTTGCTTTATGGTCTTAAAAGTAGTGTATGTACTATTCTTGGTCAACACCAGCGTTCTACAATCACTGGGTTTTTTGTTGGTGGTTCCAGCAGAGAGGTTAGGTTTTGAGCCAGTGAACTTACTCACTGCAAGAAATACATGAAAAGGGAGAGACAATAATAAGTGGAGGAAGCTTTTTGTATTTGAAAATAGAGTCTTTACTGGGTAACTTCTCTTGCAACAATTAAAATGTATTGAAGTTCACGAATGAAGTCACTTCAATCTGTAGCAATACTGTATTTTGTTAATTTAAGGTTACTAGCTAACATCTGAAACTATTTTAATAATTGAAAGTTAGGTAAATCTGAGGTTCACAGATCTGGCTCTTATTTTTAGCTGGGCGTTGTCAATAGAATTCGACCTGGGACACAGTAACATATGTGGTGCTTATTTCCCATCTGTGTTTTCTAAAGCTAATTCTGTACGAGAGGCACTAGCAGTAACATGTGCACTTTCTGGAATGAAATTACATAAATTTTTAAGAGTAAGATGAAACCTGTTACTAATGGGCCATAATATGAATGAAGGGAGAGCTAATGTTGTGGTAAATTGTAGTTTATGATCTCTCCTGTTTGCCTCTTTGCCTAGACCATACTTACCTAGGTTGTATTGGGGATTAAGGGATAAAGGGATTAGGGATAAAGATATCAGCAATCCGGTGCTAATGGAAATTCTGGTTTCCTAAAAGTGTTACTTTTAAAATGGTTCTATGACCAGCTGATTTGACTGGCATATCAGAATTTAAATCCTGTACTCTGCTTGATAACACTGCTGGTTACTTGGCCTCGTCATCTGTGGCTAGAGTTATTAGCTATTCCACATCACAACAGTTTAAACTTAAGTAGTTGACATCCTAGTGAAGGCAATCCCCAGGAGTTGGCTTAAAATGGACAAGAACAGTCTCTTCCTGTGCGTTTCTGCTCCCCCTACACACACAACCTGTACTTTATCAGGTAGCTCTTCTTACTGTGTTTATTTCTTGAGATTCAAGAAGTAGTTTTTGGAATTTAGAAGCTATGTGAAAAAAACACATTTTACAGATAACCAAATAATGTGCTTCATTAGTTGTGATTAATGTTCCTAAGGAAGACTTAAAATTGTAATTTAAAACGTCATTCCCTGTCTCTGCCTTCTTCCCCCCGCCACGTATCAGTACTGCTGTCTGTGGTGAACATAGTGTATGTAAAGCAGAGAAATAGGAAAGCATGCTTGTTTTAAAAGGCCATGATCAAATTTTCTTCACTGAAATATGTCTCTGCTTTTTTTTTTTTTGTAGGACAAGGACTTAAAGGACTGGGCATGCTCAAACGTTGCTGTTCCTCTTCCCAGTTCTTTATCGTTGGTCATGTCTTGTGGCCTCTCTCAGCTTATCCACTAACTCCTTTGAGCCATTCAGGAGGGCAGTTCCTGGTAGTTTTGGCTTTTCATGCTTTCAATGAATCTTTTAAGCCTGAAGAATTGTAATTGACACTCCTATGCGTAATGCCCATTGTTGCCCTGTTGCAGTACTGTACTGTAAGTGCACCTACTGCTGGCCGTATTTTAACTGCTTGCTTTCTGGTTTGAAAGATGCAGTGGTTCCTTTCACTCCTGGATCAATATCCAAGAAGATAATTCATTAACCTGTAAGACGTTTACACCATGAACTATGTTTTTCTGACTTTACTGAAGTCGCTGGCATTTTTTTTAGAAAAGCTACTATTCAGGGCACTTTAAGTCAGTGACATCCCCGAGGTTGGGTTTTTTTGATTTGTTTTTGTTTTGCACTTCCTTTTTTCAATAGAAATGGTTAGAATCCAGCGGAGTTCACACCAGTACGCTGTGGGTTACGGCATAAGTCGTGTTCATGGTAATCTTGCTTATGCACTTGTTTGGGTGTCCTGTGCTGTACATACAGGTATTCTGTACGACCTAAGAACCACATAGGAACCCAGCTTAATTGAATTAATCTAAGAAACATTTTTTCCATACGTTGACAAAATTTGTACCTTTTTCTCCCTGCCTTTTCTAAAACAGATCATTTAAAGTTTAACCACGTTGGAGGCATAGTACTTCCAAAGTTCATACCATGTAGTGGTGTTTATAAGACTTGTGCAAAGAGAATGAGCGGCAGCTCGCCAACCTGTATTTACTCACCGTGTGGTGGAAGATTAACAAAGAACATAATGGCATGATGACCTAATGGTGAATGCTTTTCTCTGGGGAAGGCATCCATATGTGGTGGCAAGCGAGAAACCAAAATACGATGTTAACAAACTCAGTCTACATCCTGCATACCAATGAAATGCTTCAGATGAGGATTGATAGTTTTTTCCATTTGAATCTAATCACTGACATTCAGAATTCTTGCAGAGAGGAACACTGCATCTTTAAATGAGAAAGTTTGATTTTACTTTTGCTCCTACAGCATGTCAGCATCTCAAGTTCATTTCTTGCAACCTACACTATGGTGATTTGTAATCAAGCCTCCATGAGCTCGTGACATGAAGTACTGTTCTGTTGTCAAGTACTATCAAACTTTTCTGATAATGCTGAGTTAGGACAACCAAACAAAGCTAGCACTAAATAATGTTTAAAATTGTATACCTTTTAATGATCTTTTCAAGTATTTGTTACTGAAATTGTATAATGTGGAGTTTACTAGGTGTTATGTTCCAGTGCAGTGCCTCCTTTTCTTTCCCCACTGCTCTCTGTGGTGAGAAATTTGCCTTGTTTAAAATAATTACTGTGCCCTCGCATGACTGTTAAAGCTTTCTGTGCAAAGATGATTGTCTAAGTGCCACATGCCTATGATTGAGAAAAAAAATAATCTATTGTTACCTCTGAGTTGTGTTCAACTGAAATGCTATTCAACAAATAACTTAGGAAAAATAGTTCTATTTTTAGCTTTTCATATCTCTGCTGTCTTTTTCTCATTTTATTTTGGCAGCAGTGAAGAATGGATTGTATAAAGACTGCTTGCTAATATGAACAAAATGCACTTGTAATTCCTGGAAATAAATTTAAATCTTATATCTTCACATTAACATTAAGAATTAGTTTTTGGTTTCCTCTTGGGTAATGTGTTTGAATGGAAATCAGGTTCAATTGCTACTGTAGTATATAAGGATGCTTGCTGGTTAATAACTTCAGGCTTCCTCATACCATTTAGTCTGCTCTTCAAAGAAATCTAGAAAGCCATTAACTTAGACTTCAATAGATAAGGGTGCTTACAAGATTCCATTTCAGTTTTTTCTTTTTCCTATAGTTTAAGTGTTAGTCTGCCAAAACTAATTTTTAATAAGCAAGGGTTCATCATTAAAGGGCATTTTCTATTAGGGAGTTCCTGTGGTAGATAAATCTCTGTTGCGGGGAACATATTAGGAGCATTGTCAGGACACTGCACAAGTGATCATTGAATTGTGGTATGAAACCTATGCTAAAAACATTTCTACAGAAATATGCACTTGACTGTTGATATTAGTGTAGAAATTTCTTTTGACATTTCTACACATCTTTACCAAAATGCTTTTCTCACTCAGTTTTGAGAAGTTGAAATATTTCTAGAATCTCTGCTAGTTGTACGATCATGATTACTACAGGAGTCATTTTTGGCACGGTTGGAAAGATGACTGTTACTGAAATTAGTTTGTAACACCTCAGTTTTAATTTGTTAAGGAAGAACTTTGGCAGCTTACTTCACCCTTCTCTCTCCCAGTCCTTTAATACTTTCTTTAATTTTCGATTTCTGGGGAGGTGTTGGCTTACCCTTGCATTCTGTCTCTCCGAGTGAGACTGCGGGTTTGCTTTACCTAACATCTGGTGTAGTCAGGCTTTCTTCCTTAGCTATTCTTGCTGAATACAATTGGCATTCATGAGTATCAGTAACCACATCATCACTCTTACTGAACTTGGTAAACGTTCGGCTGAATTTGTTGATGTTTCACATGCAGAAGCATGGGGGGTTTTTTTATTATTATTTTTTTGGTCAGATTTTGAAAATAGTTTAAAAGAAGGTGCCTATAACAACACTGTGTTAGGTCAGTTATTTTGTCATTTTACTTTTTTTTCTTTTCTTTACATAGTTTTTATATTTTAGAGCAGAGAACAGCAACTCTTAATCAAAGTAACATGCATATTTCCTGGTAAAGATGTTTTGGGAATAAGGAATGTAAACAGTTCACTGTCAAAAACATTCCAACCTTACAGCTGAATAAAAATATGCAAACATAAAATTCTCTTGGATGCTTTGGCAAAGAAGCATCTCGCTACGCTGTCCTGACTGGCACCAACTCTTCCTCATCGGTATCACACGGTGTATCAAACCTGACATGTACAACGCGCTAGATGGGCTGAGCGGTGTGATGCACCAGGAGCTTTCAGGAGTAGCAGCGCTGACGTAACTCGGCAGTGGCCAAACGAAACCCGAGGAGCTGAGCGTGGGTTTCCTTACAGAGTGAGAAAAATGAGGAAAAAAACCCCCTGTAATATGCTACAATATATTTATACCATGTCGAAGTTGTTTGCTGAGCAACTGTACTATAGATTTAAACTTTATTAATATATATTTGCTTATGTTAGTGTAGTTTATATAGTCCTTGGTTATTGATAAATTTATTGTGTTGTTACAGCACAGTGATATGGTATAAATATAGGTTTATACATACACACCATATACTCATGAATTTGGTCCCTTGCATAGTACTTTTATATTTGTACAGCGATGTCTTCAAGCAATCCCAGATTTTAGGGGAAATATTTTTGTAAATGCAGTGGTTTAAACAAAGTCCAATCGATCCTTTTACTAAGTTTTAAATACCTTTGTGGTTCAAAATGGTTTAGTTAACGATTGAAATCAAGACACTAAATTAGTGAAAAGTGCACATTAGTAAAGTGAAGCTTACAGTGGTTTTTGTAGCGTGTGCTGTGATCAAACTAAGTGAAACATTGGAGGAAATGTACAAGTTGGGCTACCTTTGTAAATCTAGAACAAATTTCTAAAGGTTGCAGCTGGTTTACTTACTATTGTTGCCTTTTCTTGTGTTGTATCTGTGTAGAGCACTCTTAAAATACTCAAACTGCTTTGTCTTTGCTTTGTACTGTTGGTGCCTTCTTAGTCATGTACCCCACAAGTCCTGCATAGCTAATTTAGTTAATGGCAAGTTTAAAATAAAAAAGCAAAGGAAGATTTTATAAAAAAAAAATAAATCATTTCCTGTATGTTCTTATTCATTGTAACAATTAAACGTTTATATTGTGACAGATTTGTGATTTGGTTAATCTGTATAGATCAATTGTAAGTAGCAAAGGTTTATATTTCGTCTTATTCTTTTGATGTTGTAAACGTATGTGATTTTCTTTTTTAAATCAGGTAACTTAATGTTCTGTTTTGTTTTTGGCATCTGAATCTTGTAAAAACAAATGCAAAGAAAATCATTAAATTGTGTCCCTGTATTACCAAATCAGCATAGTACTGTGCATATCTAGAATGACTGCAATTCCGCTTTAAAATGAACTGCTGTTCTATGAACCATAGATACACTGATGTGTATTATAGTAACTTATCTATAAAAATGGCTTGTCACCTGAACACTGCAGTAGTAAGTAGCCTACCTTTAATATCTGTAAATACTCCAGTGTGTTTGTTCCACTGTCTGACTCTACCAGCTTGAAATTAAGTCAGGGAAGCCATCCAAAAAAGCACAGGTGAAGTTTCTTTATAGACAGGCAGAAATGTTTTATCTTTGGTGCAAGAAGGCTTTGAAATCATTAGTATTTGGAACTGGTGAACACAGAGTAATGCAAATAGATTGCAGTGTATCTGATGATTCACAGGCTTTTTAGACACCCTTTATTATTGATACTGATAGAGCTACTGCACTGTTCCCGCCAAATCTTAATTACTTGAGAAATCCTCATGGGACCAAATGTTTTCATTTTACTACAGAAAGGTTCTTTTCAGGCCAAGGGTTTGCAGTGTGTGATTTCTGGGAGCAATGCAAGTAAGCTTACATCATTGTAATGGGCTTTTATTTTATTTTTTTCAGCCTCACATCAGACTGTGACAAAGAACTGAACTCTTAAAAGCTGTAATTGGATAATGGCAGTTAGAAAACTCTTGAATTAATGTAAAAAACAAAGAAAATGTGACCCGACCCTAAAGAGAGCTTAGCTGTAACGGGCAGGTCTGTAACAGCTCTGAGAACTGACTTGTCAAAATTAATCTCTCTAGCCTTCCTTTGGCTTTCTCAGCAGAGTATGTAATTTTTTTCCCCAGAGTATTACAGAATTTAATTTTTGCCATAGAGAGGTTCGTGCATGTTCTCACTTTTTTGTTGACTGCAGCTGCCTCTGACTTTGTTGTTTGTTGCCCCTTAGCAGAATGCTCTATTCACAATAGCATGTACTTCAGTGAGTGTCTTCAAGGCGTAACTCCACTGCAGCCAGTCTCAGTGGGGGTTTTGACAAGCTACTGATTGGCTTAACACTTGTAATCCCTGCTTAAGTAAGGTTGGTTTGAAATATGATGCATATTTCCTGTATTTCACCAGAACTGGACACTGGTCCTCTCCATCTGTAAACTTCAAGTATAGCAGGCACTCTGTCGGAGTCAAAGACTGTACAGATGGGTGCTTGGGTCTGGGTGTGGGTTGTGCTTTGGGTGGGCTGCTCTGTTTCCATGAGAGCCCCTGGGTGCTCTGGAAGCTGAGCTGCCTGTGCTGGTGGAGAAGGTGCACTCGAATACTCGTGAAGGCTTGGGGGGGGGGGGCTACTTTTGAGTACGAGCCCTGTTTCATTGAAAAGATGCTAATGTAGGTTTGATGCCATCAGGCTTTATGGAGCTCTGACCCCAGGACTTTTTCCAAAGACACCAGCTTCTTTCATTTTCAGTTAATCTCTGCTAAATTACATACACAAAATATTTGACAAGCTTAAAAAAAAATAAGAAAAACATTTCAGGTATGTAGGAAACTTAGAAACTTCATGGCATCAGTACATGCCACGTGTGTTGATGGTTATCTTGCTCTGCTGTGTCTTTTCACCATTCATGAAATTCTTCATCTAGCTTCAAAGTTCTAGATCTTGAACTCCAGTTCCCAAGGCAGCTCTGGTGAGCCTGAAAAACAACATCCTGGTGCTCTGCCAGGTGCAGGAGGTGGCCAGTGTTCACATCCTCCATCAGAAATGAAGCCCCACTCATGCAGTGTTCATGTGAAGGCTCATCTTGGAAGTTAGATATGAAAATTGTTCTGTAACCCCTCTGTTTTTCCCCTTTATTAATTACTCACACTGATGACTCTCAGGTATTTTCCAGAACTCTGCCCTCTTTTCAGTATGTCTTGCTATTGACAATTTACTTTTCTCTTTGTCTTCCTATTCAAAATGAGTCTAATCAAGTTTCAGTTGTTCCAAAAATCTTTCTTTTATAGGATTTGAGAGCTTTCTGATGATAAACAAGAAATTATTGATCCCATTAAACTGAGGTAAATTCAGTGAAGAGGTAAGAAAGCAAGCTGGAAGGTCTCCCGAGACTCTTCCTGTTGGAAGCACAGCGTGTGATCTGGTAACTGTACGGGATTTCTGGGAAGGCAATACAAAAATAGACATAAGGAACAGAAAGGAACAATGCATTTGGGTAAGATGTGTCATAAAACCCAGTTCCACTGTGTTTCTTTGTTACTGTTTGGAACTTCTGCCTGAAGTTCAACAGTCCCTGGTTCGAACTCCGAATTCCCTTTTTGACTCTAAATGCCTTTTGAATACTGAAAGCTTCCTCATACTTCCCTAAAATTGCCTCTCATCTTTCTCTCAACATGAACACACAGAGCCCATGTTCCTAAGTTCCTTCTCTTTCCATCTCATTAATTAGTGCGGTAGAGAAATATGTGATCTTCTAGCTTTTCATTTTATTTGGTACAGAGGTAGCTTATGTTTGTACATGAGGGTTGAAAAAAAAGGAGTCCTAAAGTGTTCTAGTTCTGATTTCCCAGAAAAGAGTGAGATAAATACCTTCACAGCATGTTGGGTTGGTGGCATTTTCTCATCTAAAAAATAGGAGTTAAAAAATACTCTCATTTATCTTGTGGGTCTTTCTGTGGGTTTGTGTGCCACTCAAGTGCATTAGCTGTTGTCTGAAATACTGCTTCGTGTCGCCTTCCACTGCAGCTTGGACTGGGCTGACTTTTGATCTTGTCGAGTTACTGTCTTCCAGTGATGCTTCTCTTCCTCAGGGTTTTGCACTTTCCATGTTGGTCTTTCTTTCCAAAGTCCTTTGTCTACAATGACTAACTCGATAAGTTCGCTTCTTTGTTCTGTGTGTCTTACACGGCTGTAGACCACCTACAGTCTCGCAGCTCAATTTCTGCAAGCTTTTTACACTTTTTTTTCTGTCAAGCTGAGCCAAGGACACAGCTGTGCTTCATAGAGCTGGGCCTTGGTTACAGGCAGCTGACTTCTGGGCCGCTGGTTGCAGCCACTGGCTTTGGGGAGGAAACTTGTGTGTCGCAGAGCAGCTCCTCTCCTGCAGCCGGTCGTTGCCGTGCCCAACGAAGAGGTTGCACAGTACAGGGATCTGTTAATGCCACCTTAGGATTTCAGTGCTGACCTTCGATACACAACCCAGAAATAACAATGGAAAATTTTTGTCTCTAGCCATGATGCATGCTTCAGTGTGTCTGGAAACTGGTTCAAAATTCAGGTGTTTCTAAAAGATAAATAATAAAAAAACCTGAAGCTGTTAGAAAATGCCATAGAAGTTTTTTTTCATTTGCTATTACTAAAAGACTTGAAATGCACCTTTTAGGGTTTTGTTGGTGGTTTGGTTTTTTGTTGTTGTTCTCTCTAAGACTGAATGGCTTGTTCTGAAGATTTTATCTGCCTTAAAACTGCAAATGCAAAAATGATGACTATTCAGAGTTTTGGCTTGAGACTCCCTGAACTGCTTATATTGCAAATGGGCTGGAAGGTTTTTTAGTCGCCAAGTTCACCTTCAATGTCAATAGCTAGTGCTTAAAAGGAAACTTTGACTAAAAAACCTTTCTGTACTCCTAGAAGTGTTATAACCCTCTAATATTCTAACTTGTAGTTGAGACATCATAGACTCAAGAGTTCAGACTTTAGACTTTTTAATGCAGTCTGTGTTTTTAAAAAGCTTTCAGTTAATATTTGTATATATACATATATATATACACACTTTTGCAGGCTTTTTGAGTAGGGATGCAACAGATGTGGAGAGCACTAACCTTTGCAGGCCAGTCTGTGCACTCAAAAATACTGAAATGAATATTCTTGATGTCACTATAGCTATGTGTTCTAATTCTGTGTTTGCTCTCATGCAGCAGAAGTGCAGCACTGCAGGCAAATTGTGGGAATTAAAGGAAAAAACTGGTTGTTCCTTAAGCACTCTTTCGTAGCTGAACTTAATATAGAAACTTGTTTTTGAGAGTGTTTGGTACTTCAGGAGAACTGTATTAAGCTGTTTTTACAGCTGACATTTCTCTAAGTATAATATGCTGTTGTTCCAGCATGGCAAAGGTCTGCATAATTCATGTGTGCTCAACTTAATCACTGATTTTCTTCTTGTGACAATAAATGGCATTGTACCAAAAGCAATATGTTCTGTGTGTAGTTAGTAGTGGAAATAATTATTACTTTACAGCTTTTATTTTCATTCTTTCCAGCCACTGGCATGAACCATGTGCTCCAAGTCTATTAAAGATGTCTAGAGTGCAAAAAAGGGGTCCTGAATAATATTTGTTTGCGTTCTGAAAGCTGCTGCTATACTATGAAGCAGAAAAGGGTTGCATTTGACGCTGCATTAAACCTACTTTCTTCTGAGTCTTATCACCAGAATACATCTAGACCTAGAGCGTTTCTCCGGAATTGCTCCTCCACATTTTTCCTCTTGAGAAAGGCCCAGGCTCAACACCAGCATCGTTAGAGCCAAGGATCATAAGAGAGCACAAGGGCTTTTTTTTCTCTGCTTGATTTTGGGATTCTGTTAAGCTCTGCTCAGCCTTATTAGATCACGGCGCTGTAAAAAGACTTGTGAAATGCTGCAACTGGTTTTGCTCACCAGCTACTTAACTCGAGACCAGATAAGACTGCGCAGGCAATATGCAATGCATGGGAACTCTCTAGTCTTAAATTCTGTCCCTCCTGCCCCCTCAGTGGCAACGCTATGCTACTGGCTCTGCAAGTAAACCAGGCCTGGATAACTTTCCCTTCACAGAGGGAAGGTTTTGTTTTCCTTTCTGGGTGCTCAAAAGGTCAAGATGTTAAGACAGTTATCTCCCCACCACTTGCATTTGACAGCTAGTGTGTAGTGTTCATCGTACTGAAGCGTCACTGTATAAACATTTTAATGCTGTAGAAATAACAGGGCTGAAGAACTTGCTCTTCTCAATGTGTATATTCATCTTTGCTTTTGAAGCCTGTAGAAAAATACCTGCTTTCAGTTATAACTGAATAGCTTTTCTGCATTCTTGGTGCACACTTTTCTCTGCTGCCTCCTACTCTTCTTAGATGTGACTTATTTTACTGCTAATGGTGTTATAAAACTGTAGTATTACAGGTGTCATGTGGTAACTTGTAAATAAACTTACTGTAAACACATGGTCAAGTTATTTGTGGTGCTGCTCTGTAAATGTGTGACATTACCTTAGCTGTAAATCTTAACTGTGCTGTCCTGAAGGATCTATACATTGCACTCAGTGACTGTAAAGTCAGTGTCCCTGCCTTTTACAAGGAGCCTTTTGGTGGGTAGCCTCCACAGCAATCTGGTTCTAGTAACAAGTTCCAGGCAACTACAGCATTGACAGCAATTATTTCTAGGCGGTAACATTGCAACATAATTTGCTAGCTGACAGCAAATCAACACTTATGTCAAACGGATTGTCAGTGGAGCAATAATACATTTTTATGTAAATATCTCTAACAATTTGTGGAGCAAGTAGAGAAGGCAAGATTATTTACAGTTGGAAGCTGATTAGGAAACTGTTGCTGTGGTAGCATTTTGTCCTTGGAGCCTATCAGCTCTAGCAAAGGACTGCCTGTTTCCTATCCAATTGAGAGGGTGGCGGAAAAAAGTGGAAGAGGTCTGACCTGTGTAGAGAACACAAAGTGCTATGTTTTAGTTTAAAAAACAGATCCACTGCTCTGCTACACTCCCTTCATGGTTGGCATGCTGTCAGAAATGGAGCAACGAACGCTGTGCGGCAGGAGAAGAGGTATGGTAGGCCCAGCCAGGAGCTGAGGGGATATGTTTATGAACAATAGTCCCTTTCTCTTCAAGAAAACAGTCCTGAGGAGATCTAATTAGCAGTCAGATGTTAAGCTCCTCAGAACAATTTGCGTTCATGGACACACGTGTTGTGGAGGGTCTGTCACTGGTCAGTGTAGTGAAGGACAAAACGTGATGTTTAAGGGGTTTCATGCTTTTTCAGTCGGTCCTATGGGATGCTTTAATAAAATGTTCAAATGGATGAATTCTCTGCAGTGCTGGAGGGTTAAGTAACTTGTCGTTCATTCCCAGCTACCTGAGGCTCCAGTCAGCTGTCTTTTGTGTATGCAGGTAAAAACCACCTTCTACTCCATACCATGGCAACAGGCTCTTTTAGAGAAGCATGTCTGAGCAGGGGCTGGTGGACAGAGAAGCAGAGGGGAAGCCATCAAAATACGCTGTTCTTGACGCTGTTCCTCCTGCTGGGGTACCTCTATCCAATCATCCTCTGTGCTTCTCTCTTCCCCATCCCTCCAGCTTCACCCCCTGGTTTTTCCTGTTGATGCAGGCTAAATGATATTGCTTGTCAATGCTTTGTCTGTGACTGAGTAGATTTTCCTCCCTCTTCCACTCTACATTCATCTGAAAGCAGAGTTCTCTCCAACTGTAATTCAGAAATCAGTTTTGGTTTCTGGGGGACTTTCTTTTTTTTTTTTTTTTTTTATTTTTTTGTGAGAACTGTTGGTAGTTCTTACCGAGTTGAGTGTTTTGCTAGGCAAATGACACTTCCTTGTGAGACTAATAAAACCCTTGGCAGGCACCTTTGCTTGTGCTTGCTTTGTTTTGTACAATGGAATTGACAGAGAAATAAATCAGAACAGATTTTTTGCTTTCTTTGTGTATTGTGGTGACAGTTGTCAAGAGCATGCTAATTTGGAAGAAACTTAAAAAAAACTGCTCAGGTTTAGGAAACACTTTGTGTATTTTAAAAAGCTTAGTTGTCATGTGCAGTGCGAGTTCAGTTGTTCCAAGGGATGTGCTACAGAGGCCTGGTGACGGGCATGTGGCACTTGCGCAACGTTAATTTGGAGTTCTGCTGCAACTGCCCAGGAGGGGAAAGCAAGTAAGAAGAGTCGTAGGTCTTTGACAAGCAACTGGCTGAGCCAGAAAATGTTATGTGGTGCTGTCTAATAACGTTAGCTATGTTCAGAGTTTAAATGGTGCTAAATAAATGAGCAAAGAACAAATACTTTGCCCTTCACTTTCACGATGCAGACAACCAACACTGGGGCCAGGCTCCTTCATCCCTCTATTGCAGTTATGGCCAGGCATAGTCTGCTGAAAGTGGCTGTACTAATGCATGGGGTTTTGACAACTTCCCTTCATGTGTTTATTAAGTATTTTAAGAAAATTGTTTTGCATTCAAATCAATCTTTTAAAGTCAGAGGAGAAAGAAATAACCTTTCAGTGTTGCTTATGACTTTCAATGACTGGATATAATAATATTTATCCTTCTTAGCTTTCAATTGCTCCTGTAATTCTTCACCTTATTCTTCCCTTTAAATCTCCTTCCCTGCAACTGTTACAAACAATCTTTGGGAACCTGATTTTTTTCAAGGTATTTAAGTGAATTAAGAGTTAAATACCACTTAGAAACGTTTATCTGGAAACAGTTCCACTTAATGTGGATCAAACAGTCTCTCAAAGCAGGAGCTGGTGGCCTTGTACTATAAGGAGTAATTGAGTTTATTTACAGCAAGTAGATTAAACCGAACACTTAGTTCAAAGAATAAACATACTCCAAACAAATAAACCTTTTTCAGAATAAAATGTCATGCCCATAATATCTACTGAATGGAATCTCTATCAAGAACTGGTACTAGAAAACAAACATGGCTGGGAAGCAATGTGCTTGGATGAATGAAATTTGTGCGTGCAACAGAGATTGTCAGAAGGTGGTGATTATAACCCAGGCGGGTTTTGTGGGTAGAAAGGTGGGCAGCAACAATGAAGCCTGTGGCATTTCTTGTATAAACATTTCTATCCACAAATTGCCACACACCTCCTCAAACAAAGATAGCAATTAATTAACCAGGAGAGTCCATTTCAGCTTCGAAGGTGCTTATTCAGGCTACTCAAGTATTGCCTTGGCATTCACTTGCACTGAGAATGGATTCACGATGATATTTTTGTGTTAAATTGAGATTTTGCACGTGTATATTTTGGGTTTACTTGAATGTATGAATGACTTGAATATCTAGTAATTTTCACTGTGAAAAGAAGAGTGGCTGCATTTCAGTGATCCTGCCTTACTATTGTCTGCTTGAATTTGCATCAGGAGGAAACTTTATTTTCTTTTCTTTCGGAGTGCACCTCTCCATGCCCTGGAATGTCTTTAGAAAAAAATAATCTTCAGGTAAACTACTAAAAATTGCAAACTCTCTGTATGGTGTGTTCAGGGATAATAAATACATCTTTATACTCTTTGCACCTACTGAGGCAGTGAGGAGCTAGTTAATATCTTAAAAGCTTGAGGAAAATAGATAATGTAAACACAGCTCGTGCTCTCCTTAAACACAATGTCTATATCCTGCTGGTGACTAAACCACAGGCTGTCAGCTTCCAGGGCTTGGCAGTGAGCAGAAGCATTACTGGATGTTTTTTCGAATGCTGGCCCAGAAGCCGGATTAACTCAGTGCCCCATCTCCTTCAGGAAATGATGGGCACAGTCAGAGTTGGTCTACGCAGTATCCTCTTGCAATGATTTTTTCCATTTATTGTTTCCCATGATCGGTTATTTTCTTGTTCTTTTATTTTCTTGTTTAGCCCTTTCAGATACAAAGATTGTCCTAGGGTCAGATTAATGCCCAGTGTTCCCTGGAGAACAGGCAGTCCATCATGAGAACTTTCTGTAATTCTTTGCAATTATATGCTAGCTGTTGTCAAACGTACAACAAGCTAATGGAGGTAACCAGAGAAAAATTCAGGTTGGAAGGAACCTCTGAAGTACTTCTGGTCCAACCCCTGCTGACAGTAATGAAGATGTTGAGACCTGGATCACCTCTGGACTGCACAGGGCTGAAGAAGACCTACTCAAGGAAGGGGAGGAGAATGTAAGGCTGTTGTTCTTACTTGCTTATTCCTTACACACTAATTTTTTGCAGGCTTTAAGAACTACAGTGGTAAAGTCATGGATTTAGGCATGGAATTTACCCTTTCACTTTGGCTTTCACCCATCCTTCTTGCCTGTAGGCTATACAGGGTGCTACCCTTCACAACATCCTGTTCTCTGTTTTGACTGGGAGATATTGGGTACAAAGAATGTAACTCACTCTTGTACAGAGCCTTTAGCTACTGCAGAGATGCAAACACCAAACTCCTCCTTACTGCACGGTCTGCCCTTCCTGGCCCTGCCCCAGCTTGTGCTGTTCCTGCTCTCAGGGTAAGCTTTCATTCTTCTTGTGCCACCCGTTTGCACAGTTCAAGCGCTGGATTTTACACAGGAAGACAATGTGAATTCTAGAAATCAAAAGCCATTTTGTGTAACGTTCACTATTAGTTTTATCCTCAGGTAAAATTTCTCAGCAACGGGGCTATATAGTCTCCAGAGAGGAAAAAATAAGAGATAAAGTATAACCATAGCTCAGACCTGTGTGCTTCAAAACTCTTTCTTAATATAAATATTAAAGTACAAACTATTCCAGTCCCGGCAGAACTGGTGGGATGACTGTGGTCTGTAGTCGTGCCATCTGCTGGTGGAAAGGCGCCATGAATAGCGTTTGTACGCATAAAAACCTTGCTGAATGCCACTTACGCAGCATCATTAAAGAGAAAAAATTATAATAATATCTAAAGTGTTCTGAAAAATATCACATAAATCCTCTAGAATTACAGCTCCAACGCTTATCAAAGGCTAACCTAGTGACAGTTTAGAGCAGGAACATACCTCTGAAACTTAGTGAATAATTCATGATTTTACATAGTAGGTTTGGGGGTTCTTTTACTTCTGAGGAGTGTTTGTTGTGGTTTTGTGTGTGTGTGTTTTTATGGTTTTGTTGGTTTTGTTGTGTTGTTTTTTAAGCAGGATGAATCTTACAGTGGGTGTGCTGTATGACTGATCAAGACAGTAGATGAGGATTAAAAGAAAATTTTGTTGCACGGGGACTGATTTGATAATATTTCTCTTTTTTCCCCAGTTTCTGGTATGGGTCTAAGCAATTCCAACTGCCTGTGAATAACGCACACCACTATGTTAGGGAATGAAGCACAGAAGAAAGGTGAAGCAGCAGGTACTTTCTTAATATAAATATTAAAGATGATGATTATTCTAGTTATAATTCTCAAAGTTTGTACACTCTGTTCTTTGTGTCTCCGTACTCACCTACCCCTCTTCAGACATCCTGACATAAGTATCAAAACAGCAGTTCAAGGTAAAGGACTGAGAGAAAACAGTATCGTAGCTCGATAACATGAAAGATTATGGTTACTAAACTGTTCCTGTGTTAAAACCTCCCTGATTCTATGACTCTGTTTTTCATTTGTAACCAACGATATCCGAGGTATTACAATATCTTGTTTGTAGCAGCAGCAAAGTGTCTGGCAGGAAGTTTCTTCATAATAACGTTCCAGGGACCTTGCTGGTTCTGAGAGTTACTGTAGCTGTGCAGTGCTTTCTGTGCCCACTTGGCTTCCCGCTCGACTGGGTACTCTGGCTGCTTTATAACAATTTGAGCTGACAGAAGAGCAGGTACCGCTTTTCTCATTAAATGTGGCTAACATTGGCTTGTGATTGTGTGCTTCTGCCAGAGCAGCTGGGTTAGTCCTGTCCTGGGTCTCACTGAACCATGCAGAAGGCTCAGGTGACTTCTTTTTTTAGAGCCCAAAGGTTTGAGATACTCCAGAATGAGGCACTGGAATGTAGGTGTTTTTGTATCTCTTGCGAAAAAAAAAGGATGGCTGAACAGGGTGTCTTGACAAGGATAGCAGGGAGTACAAGAACAAAACCCACGATGTAAGATGGGTTTAAAAAAGCAAGCACTCCTTTGACAGTTATTTTGCAGCTATGCCAGCATTGATGCAACTGGTTTTGAATATACCAATGCAGAAAAAGATGCTGAAGACTGTGACCTGTGGGCGGTGTGGATGAGATGCACTTGAGTGGCATCCTCTCCAAAACCTAGTTACCAACTGAGATGGCATTGCAATATTTGCATTTCATCCCTGTATTACCAGCCAACCTATCTTGGTGCACTGCAGAACACGAAGCAGTAGCATTACCTCTGTCTGTCTTTTGAATGATTGTGGCTGCACACTATGACGTACACCTCGTAACTTTTATGCTTAGTGCTGGATGATGCTGTCTTGAGCAGATGTAAGATAGCATTAAAGCTTCCTCCCAGTCTATTCCAGCCAGTTAAAATGCTAACCATGCTGTGGCTGCAACATCCTGGCCACCCCGTTCCTCTCCTGTCCTCTTCTCTGGGCTGCCCCACTGGGCTGCAAGCTACACTGGTGACTGTGCCAGGCTAAGAAAACAGTTTGACCAACTTGTAAGTACCAGAGTGGAACACAGTAAGTATTCAGCAGCTGTGTGGCACAACATATAGTGCAGCACATGTGCACAGTGCCTTCTGACCATGTGACATGCTTATTTAATGCAAATATATTTTCTTGGTTCAAAATCTAGCAAGGGATCCTTCACACAAAGTGTAGAGCAGCTACGGGCGAATGTGAATTATGAAACACGTATGATGTACAGCAGACTGAGACTCGGATGCTATTTGCTCACCATGTGTCGGTCTTGCAAACCTGCGCTTATTTCAGATTTCTGAGCTTGGCTGCAGGGGATACAAAATGGAATTCTAGCTATGGAATGTGCTCCAGCGTGGCACTTTGATTACAAGGTAAGGCTGCTTTGTCACTCACCTTTGGATGTGAAGGATGCTCTGTATGACACAGCAGTGAGACTGTTCTTGCCAGGCATGTTTTGCTGGAGCCTGCAACTCCTTGGAAACAGGCGCTTTCTCCGCTCCCGCGTCATATGGATCAGGGGATGTGTCTTTCGTACTGAAACTGCCAAAATGTGTGAGCATCCAGCCTCACCCTGCCATGTAATCAACTTGGTTCCAGTTTCTGAAACATACTTTGGATTCTCTTGATGTCTGCAATCTTGCACCTCTAACAGTATTTTTGGAGAAGCGAAGGCAATTTCTAATGTGACTGTTAGAAGCTCTATCCAGTAACATACAACAGAACAGGAGACCCAGCATGCCCTGTCAGCTCCCTGCCTTCCTGCTGCCAATACTGAAGGTGTTAAAAGTGAACTACCTACTTTTTTTGCAGTCTGAAGAAAATATATAGTTGTGCTATACAACAAAATATGAGCTTACCTAAGTGGGATATGAACAAGGGACTTGCTGAGCCATGTGGTCAGTGAGCCCAGGTGTTGGTGGCCTTCTGTAATCTCTGACATGTGTATTGTGCTTTTCTATGCTGAGTTCATCGTTTGGGGAGTCAAATTGGGGCAGTTACACTTCTTCTAGATTAGGAATGACAGGAAGAGGTTTATTGAAAGGTATCTGCTCTTCCATTCAAATGCTAGCATACTTTTTAATGACCACCACATGAAAAATAATTGGTTTAGAGAAGAAAAAAACCAGTGCTGTCAAAATAAGCAACACTCTATCTATCCTTATGTTTTTGTAGAAATTCTAGGCAATTCTTGAAGGTAAGTGGCAAGTTACTTCACTGGCCACACCATGTTAACAGTGAACAGCAACATTACTGCAGGTTGGAGTTAAAAAGTGCTGATGTTTGTTCTCACTATGCCTGGCTGAGGCTTTTCTAACAGTAATGAGGAAGGGTGTAATCAAACACTGATTGACAGTGTTACACAGGGAAACAGGCAATGCTTGCTTGAGGTGATTTTGTCTTGGATCAGTCTCCCTATTTTTCTATTACCAGAAACCTTTGACCCACTTGTTCTAAAAGTTATAAAGGAAGTTCATACATTTATTTATCAATATTTATATAAGCATGATGGTTAAAGATTCAACCTGTTATAAAAAAACCCAAACCAGTACAGTTTCAGCCACAAGATGGAGCCAGTACAGTGCCAGGCGCAGCTTACCAGTCGGAGAAAATGTTCTTTTGTCTCTAAAACCTTCAGCAGCTTTACCAGGATTGTTCGCTTTTCACTGAGTTACTGAGATAGCACTGGAGAAAATAAATCCTAGACATATCTAGTAGTTAGGGTATGGAATTCTTAAACAAATCATTCCAACCCACAGATGAAACTCTTACAGCTAATTTGATAAAGAAAAATAAAAATCAGCAATGCTTCTTTCTTGATTCTAGATAAAATCAGTCTTTACACTCAGTTGCATTCTCCAGGGGTTTACAGAATTAAGTGACTTGAGGAAAAGAAAGAAGCAAAGATTAAGGAGGAGAGAAAAATTTAAAGATGGCAAATAAGGTCCTTGGATTAATGTTACAGAATCAGGCCTATCCGTATAAGCAATAAAACAGCAGAGGCAGCTCTAGCAGCTACCACAGTGAATTTAATACAGTAAAAATCCTAGTGAGCAGGACAGAGAGACAGAAGACATTGTTTTGTACATTCTCCTTACAGCAATCTTTTTAAACACTTTTTAGATGAATTATTAAAAATAAATTCTTCAGTTAGGCCTGCTTGCAATGTCAAGTTATGGTTTACAATCCTGTGTTTCAACAGTTACAGAGCATCTATGTTTTCTTCTTACTATTACTATTCTCCTCTTCAGTCTCCTCATTCTGTTTCAAAGTTACACTAGACTTAGACTAAGTACAATAAAAGGTTTTGGTTTAGTTCTTCTCCAATAGAAAATTTGTGTGGCCAGCATTACATTTTACTTTATATAGTTACATGATCATTGTAAAAAAGAATAAGCTGTCTAATTCCATCTGTCTTCATATAGTTCTAAAGAATGTTGCGATGCCTTGAATTTTTACCCTGCCCTGTTGCATTTTGCCCTGTAAACAATGGACTGGCTACCACAGAAAGTCAATTCTCCTAATCAAAATAGGTGTGTATGCATATACACATATAATTCCACCCCCCACCCCCGAATACAGCTTTACTAAGGAAGCCTATGTTCTGATTCACCTCTGAAAAAAAAACAGGTGACCTGATGGTCATTCTAAAAAAGATGTCTCCTGAAAATGGTTTTACAGTTAGATAACTATTTTTTTTTCTCCCTTATTCTTTAGCTAACTTTCTTCTTTCCCTTCATTCTTTTTCTTTCCCTTTTTCTTTTCTTATAATAAGATTCTCAGTAGCAAAAGTCTTCATTAAGGTGTCAGTTGGCTAGTGACATTGCCACTTCTTTCAACTTAAGATGGATATATTTGTACAACACATGATCTACACAATGGTACTGTAGAAAAGACAAAAGTTAAAAATCTGTAGCATTAATTTTATCTTTCAGATCTTGTTTATTCCAACAGCTAACTACATTAAAATAATTGTTGTGAGGCTCATGGATTAATGTTGGTTTAATGGTAACAGAAATATATTTTCTTAGCATTATACAAGCTATCATTTTCTAAAAACATCTTATAAGATGGGGTCAGTGGCATTGCCTAACACTGTTATTGCACCAGTTATGGTGTTATCTTCTCCCAGAATTCCATTTTCCTTATATTCTCTTAAACATCAGTGATTTTCAAATCTAACTTGCATTTAAGTTATCAAAGAAACTTTACTATAAGATCCTAGTAAGTTATTGAAAGTGGTGTTACAATTTAAAAAACCACAGTAAGTTCAGTGTCTCTGATGTATCTGAAATGCTATTTGTAATTCAAGGAGGGTAGCAGCCATATCGGGCTTTTGTTTCCCTCTTTATAAGGCTTCTCTGGGCTTTAAACTTTGCAAATCTCCTTGCTTAGAAAGAAGGGTGAGAATAGGCAGGTATTTGTGTTCTTGAAGTGGGAACAGCACTTCTGAAATGCCTTTGGGGATCCTAATGAGGAATCAGTTGAATGCGTGGCAATTAACCAAACAGATATGATTATCAAACTGCCTAAATAGGAAAAGAACAGTCCTGTGCTTGAAAGGGACAAAAATCACTGCTGGAATCCACAATCTGAGAAATCGTTTGATAACTTGGAGCAGGATCTGAGAAGAGATATAGAAACCGAAAACTTAGAAATTGAAAAATGTGCTTTATAAAATGACATTACTCAAAAGGATGACCTACTCATATCTACAGGGAGTCCTATTTTCTCCTCAGTCTTACAGATGAAGGAAAAAACAGCTGAAAGATAAAACTAAATACATTCAAGGAAGAAATAAGACGTATATATTTGTCAATGAGAGTAGTTAGTGACTGGAACAAGGAAGTAACAGTTGTAGGGACATGATGTTCTAGGATGTCTTCCTAAGGGATGTTCTGGTTTAAATGACAAGTAATATCACCAATCACATGGCTTCTATCTTACAGCGAGAGGTACCACAAGATGAAGTAATCCCCTTGGCCCTATTTATCTGTAAAACAATAGAATATGTTTGTGCTGGAGGACCTAATCTGGACAGGATATAAGATGAAGATGGAAATATAAGTCTAGGTTTTAAGATGAGAAACACACCTCTTGGAGGAGGGAAAGAAAAAAAGAAACTAAACATACCTAAACCAGAAAAAGCTTGAATCCCTACCTTTAGCCAACTGTTTTGCATATATAGGCAAGCCTGTACAGAATGCTTTTACAAAACATGTATCAACAGAAAATTGATCTCTGCTTTTCTACAGCTCACAAAACATAGGTTTAACTTCTCAGATAAGTAATAGCTGGCCAACAATTAGCAAAGGAGTCTACAGTTGTATGAAACAGATGTCAACCCTATGCAAAGGTGAATTTTATAATATGTGTGTCCACATCGAAAAGCTGATGTAGTTCTTTTTATTCTACAGCCTTTTCCTATTGCCTTGGAGGAATGTGTCTTCTGCTTTCTTTACTGTTTAATACAGACCATACACTCCAGCACTCACATTTGTGCTTCAAAATGCTGTGTCCTCATAAAGTGCAGCTAGTTTGTCTGTGTTGTCGTGCTGGTTTGTTGTGTTGCCACTCCTGTTTGCATGCTAAATTGAGAGTCAGATGTTACATTGTACTGTGTAATTTACTTACCAGGATTGAGTAGCTGGAAAGCTGATGATGTCATTTCCAGTCTCATATTAAAGTGCAGCCTGATTCTTGTCTGGAGTCTCAGTGTATCTTGCTGGAGGCACAACCCAGTCCTCTTTGCATTCAGAACTATCCAGCCACTGTCAGGGCTTCAAAATAGTTCTGTCTTGTCAGTATTTGGATATGATCTAGACACAGGCCCTCTCCCAAAGGACCTTGGCATAGTTTAAAATAACTGCTACTTTTTCAGATATGAGGGGGAAGTTACAGAACTACTTGATTAATCTCTAGTTCACTGACAGATTTTGTCCACCCCAGTCATGTATCAGAAATTAAGTCCAAATACTGAATTCTGAAACAGGTCACAGAGAAATGCTAAGACTGCATACTATTTGTGTTGTGTTTTCTACCTCTAGTATGCTTTCACTACACTATCAAAGCAAGTCTGTATTTCACAGATAAAATGCTTATGCTTATTTCCCATAAAGAAAAACCTATGGCAGATTGTCCATGGACAGTAAGATTTGGAATTTGAGAGTTAGGACTGAGAGCTACAAGGTACAGCTCACACCACTGCCTGGATCTACAGTCTTAAGTTAGTCCTTCTAATGTATACTTCTGGGGATGTTTTTTGGTCTTTTGTCTTCCTTTGTAGTAGTCTAAAGCATATCAGAATGAGTCAGAAACACTTGTGTCCCCAGTTTTGGGACATCATTTCTACTGTATCTCACCTTTGGGTCCTGATTGGTGAATCCTACAGTTCCAGAGGTTGTAACTGATCGACTGTGCCAGATATATACAAAAATGGAGCAGTTATAAATTCTCCCTTTAGAAAAACACTGTTGTTGATTTCATACAGAAGGACAAACACATGGATTCACACACTACAATTGTCTGTTCTGCTCTCCAGTTTCTGCAAAGACTTCCTGTGTATCCAACAACAGCTAGCAGGAAAAGCAGAAACACCCAGTTTAGGGTTTCCCACTTACCGAACTAGGCAAGCAGTTGCTTGCAGTCCCTGCAGCCGTCTCTGCTTCTGACAGTCAGAACTTCATGGATCCCATATCTTTTTCTCTCCATAGCTTGGCTAGTACAAGAAACAATTTTCAGGAATAAATATGGCTGGTGCTTGTTCTTATGATCATAATTTTCATTACTGCGCTTATATTAAGATGATTCTTTTTGTTTGCCTTATATTTTTGTTTAAACACCAAAAGGAGTATATAACAAAAGCTGAATGCTTATAAACTCCAACTACTGTTATCCTGCAGTGAAAGGTCTAGATTTTCTAAGGAAAGTAGATACTTAAGTCTTATAAAAGAAAATTCTGACCAAAAAAAGAAAAAGGGTTAAAAAAAAAAAAAGAAAAGAAAAGAAAATGTAAACTAGCTACTGAGGCATGCTGAAGCTTGAAGGACTTGTATGCTGGATAATTCCCTAGTGAGCATCTATGCTTTAGGTAGGACACTTGTATATCTGTCAGTCTGAATATTAGAAAAGTTTAGTTAACATCTGTTTTTGCTATTTCAAAAGTCACCAAAGAGATAAAAGTAAAACTTGCACAGTGATGGTGGGCATAAAAAGAGCAATCTGGGCTTTGCAGCTGACAAATCAGCCTCTAGTGGTGTGTATTTCAGCCCTCTGATTAGGGGCAATATATTTACTCCTGAATTAGTTCTTTAGAGTTGGGTGATAGAGACTTTTTTCCACCTCACATCCATTTATATGAACATAAGCAGATGTCTACATCATATAGAAATCACGATACAAATTTGTTTGATACACTATCCCCACTTGAGGATAGCTTGAGCTGTCAGAGTATTTCAGGACAAGCTGATCACAGCGCTTGATATTCCCTGCTCTACTGAAGCTATTGCTTCACTGCATCTTCTCTGAGTTTGCAGGTTTTATGTGACATATGTAATACAATTTAATACTTACTCCTACTGGTTTCAAAAATCACCCCAAATGAAAAGAAACTGATTTATTTGTTCATCTGAAATACCTCCTTACACACGTAGTTCAGACAAGTAACTAAATATGTGTTGTGCCAAATACCAGTACAACCCAGCAACAAGCTGGTTTGTAATTAATGCATAATTTTATATTTTCTTATTATGTAATCAGACGTTTGATATAAATTTTGTCAGTTATTTCTATATTATACTCTTTAGGCCAGCTGCTGCCATGTCCCAAGAAATAGACATGCTTCTTTTCCTTGGAGAACTTAAACACAGTGTTCTAAACCTGAGTAATAGTGAAGAGGAGCACACTGTGATTTTTGTTACTAAGCTCAGATTTATGGCAAACATATAGGAAATAAGTTATTTTTACTTTAAAAAAAACTTTTTCCTTCTTTCAGCTAAACACAGAAAACACGGAGATTGACAATTCTAAGAACAACAAATTTTTTAAAAAATTTGATTAAAGTCTCCAAACTTTTAAGACTTAACACATCCTGAAGAAGCAAAGGAAGGATGGTCCTGACATTTTTTCTCAATTTAGATGTCTTTAATGGTCTTTCCTGCCTCTACCTGTCATGTTTTGAGTTTGTCCTGTTTTCAGAATGGCTTTTTATGTTTTTCAATATGTAATTCACCTACTAGTTCTGTTTCTAATGTGAAATGACTTCATGCCATCTCTCCAATTCCCATAACCCAGTGAATTCCAAAACCACGGACCGTGACCTTGATTAGAATCCTAAGGAGAAACAGCAAGCACTACCTCCTCCTGTCACAGAACTGTCTTGAAAGAAAATTTTCATGATGCTGAGCTCACAACAAAAAACATAGCCAAGACTTGTCAGTGTCAAGATGAGTCCCATTAAAATGCTGTGTGTTATATTAATGACAATACGATTGTGATATAATTAGGGTATTGCACAGGATGTAGTAGTAGTAGTAGTAGTAGTATGCTCTCCACTTTGCTAATCAAGATCAGAGTTCTACTGTGAAAGACTTTACCCTATGTGTTGCAATCTAGATGGTATAGAAATTGAGATGCATGCTTTTTGTGTTATTTCACTCCCAGTGGACTACACGCGTACTTTCAAGTACATCATGTTGTATCAGAGGTTCATTCACACAAGCAAACTTAACCTGCTTCTGAAAGCAATGAGTACATTCTTGACATGTCTTTATCTTAAAAAAAAAAAAAAAGAAAAAAAAAAGAGAGAGAGAAAAGGATGGTATTCTAACAGTGCAGCTTGTGTATTTGTTACTAGGGAAACAAACAGTAATGAGAAAGAAACCCTCAGTGTCCTTGTCATTTGGATCTTTCAGTGGAGAAGCAGAGCTTGTATTAAAACAATGGAAACATTGTTCAGTTTTCGGGATCCTTTGCTGTCCCCGCTGAATGACAGACACTTCTTTCTCCCGCTTGTCCATCTTGTCATCTCTGAAGAGTCATGACTGGACTGATGGTTATTTTTTTATTCCTCATGTAGAGTTTAACTCCTGCTTCTGTGTAACCTGGTCAGTTCCTAACACCTAAACCAAGATCACAGCATGTCTCTCAAGGTAAACAGAAGAGAGAAACCCAGTGTTATATTCACATCTGTAGAAAATATAGCAGCCCTACTAATTCTGAGTTGACACTTCTTCAAGTTGGTACTGAATCAGAACATCTGCAGGACTTTAGAGAGCACGAGAAGTATTGCACCATTTGCTGCATTTCAAGGTGGGGACCCTGTGCAGCTATGATCCCTAACGAGGACTCTTCACATGCACTGTCATTGCCTTTGAGTCTCAGGGGTTGTGCAGCTCTACTGCCAGTTTCAGTGAACTAGTGAGATGTCAGTTCACATGAGTTATGACTGATACCTCAGTGGTTTTAGCCAGTCATGACTGACAGGGACAGACACCTCACTACGTGGGTTTGGAGAACTACCTTCAGACGTCAATGTTTCTTTTTATTGTGACCTTTTGATCATTGCTTAATATTCATTGTTCCTAATCCTCAAAAAGAGGATAAAAGTTGGGACTATGCTAAACATACTGTGGTATAGTACTTAGAACTGATAAAATACAATATAACTATTAATTGTTATTAAAGGGTTGAAGCAATTACTTCTGAAGCATATATAGAGGAGTATTGTTATAGGCAACTGCCTGGCAGATGCATAAATAGGGTATAGGAACAGCTGTCCATCTAGTCAGGTCATCTTTTGACTAGATAAAGAAGAAGGGAATAAGAAGTCTAGCTTGTTAAGGGAGAGTAGTGACAGGCCCCTCAAGATGAAGCAAAAGGCAGCTTTTAATAAGTTTCTAACAGACCTTTATGGGATATTTTCAACAGGGTGGAGCTGTTTCTCGAGCAGTATCTCAAGATGTATGTACTCTCTGCACTGTGTCAGATTTAATATCATTTCTCTGCTACACTATGCTACATTCCCACCTCTTCCTCCATTCCAGATATTATCTTGTTGCATGTCTTTTTCCTGTGCTGCATTTAACTCATCTGTGAGAACTGGATTATGAAGCTTGATTTGGTGCACTCTGAAGTGTAGCTTAGTCGAAAGGATTGTCACCTTTCTCCTTTTTACAAGACTATACAGCTACCAGCACTGGAGCTAGAGAGGAGGGAAAATTGCGATAAAAGCCCTACTGGAAAGACTCTCACAGATCTTTGTTTCCTGCTGTTTCACCAAAACATATTTCTTCTTTATTGTGCAAGTGTGACTTTTTTGTACTATTCTTCAAGAACGGCCATTAATTTGCCATTAAGAAAGAAGAAGCATATGACAAAAAAATAAATAAATGTATAAACATGTGAATTATATTTAAAAATGGATAGGCAGAATAAAATTAACTAGCGCACAATTTATTGACTGTAGCCACTAGCTGAATCGTAATGGATTCTATTTCTCTAATACTCTGCGAAGTACTGCGGTGCTTTGAATAAAAAAAACCCAACTTGATAAAGACTTGAAAAAGAAAAATGTCAGTGCTGACAATAAAAGGAGGCAAAGAAAATTCTATTGCTGCGGCATTTATGTAGCGTGACAAAAACTCCCTGTGTGAGGGTATGAAGCACAGATGACAGCTTCGTCACAGGTTTCATCAGTTGGTACCTCTGTAGTGTCTGCCTGTGGAAATAGCGGAGTGCAGCCAAAACAAACCGGAGGCTAGCTTTGATTTCCTTTTTTAAGACAAACATGACCGTTGCCGACAGATCTCAGATGCTTTGGAAGCTACTTTATGTGTGAGTTGGGTTTTGGTTTCCTTATTCTTCAAAATCGTTCCTTTATATAGCAAAACCCGTGGTGTTTTTTTTCTTTATAAGCAATGAGCTCTTTCCAGAACTCCCGTTCTGGAAACAAGTGCTCGGAGCTATCCTTCCAGCCTTCAACTGGACTTTTTTTCTTAATGGTTTTTCTACGGCACCGAACTTTTAACAGACCCGTGTCATCTTCTAGTGTTTTACCTGCTTTCAGCAGAAACGTCAAAGACGAACACTCTCCGGAGAGAAGTCTGAGCCACGGTACACTGCTGATTACAGTGCCTGCACCTGAGAACCCCTCTGAAAATACCCCGGGACGAAGCCGTAGCCGAGCCGGCTGCTCCAGCTGCGGGCTCACCCCGTGCTGGCCGCGTCCCGCCCACCGCAGCCCGCCTCTCCCCACAGACCGGCCCCGCCGCGCCTCAGCGGGGGTCGGGCGGGACACGGCCCTCGGCGCGCGACGGCGCCGCTTCCCGCCTTGCGCCGCCGCGCGCCCGAGAAGGGGGCAGGGGGCCGGGAGGGACGGTCGCCCCACGCGCCCGCCCGCCTGGCGCACAACGGCCCGCGGGGGCGGAGCGACGGGGGGACGGAGCCTAGACGGCGCGCTCGCGCCGCCCCTCGCTCCTCCACAAAGCCGAGGGGGTGGGGGGGGGAGGGGCGGAGCGTCGCGCGCTCCCACCTCGCGCGC
>WTSP01010664.1:0-46887 GCA_025331215.1 Actenoides lindsayi | reverse complement strand
GCCGAACTGCACCCCCCCGCCCCCCCGTCAATGTTGTTTAAAGCATTTTGGGTGATTAGCCTTATCTTTTGTGCTACAGTTTAACAACAGTATTTACTCTTCACTGTCTTAATATACTGAAATAAGTTATTTGAAGTTATGGCATTTCTCTGTTGTAAATACTGTATCATTTAATGGAGGCTTTCTCTATAGATTTGGAAGCTATCTCACAGAAATGTTGAGCCAATGTATTATTTATAGTAATTTATGCTATAATTTAATTTCACTTGCTCTTTGTTTCACGTTTTCTAAGTAAATTTGCACAAGATCTGATACTTAAATCTCATTTTTATTTCAGGAGACAGATTAGGGTTTTTCTGATTTAAATTATTGTTTGCAAACAAAGGAGTCTGTTTAAGCTTCTGAAAAATTAGGCATCCTCTTTCTTGAATCCAACTTGGATTCACTGGATTTTTTTTATGACTATAGAGAATGAAAAGCACTTCATACTGTGTGGTTTTTGGCAAATGTTTAGTATCACTGTTGTTCACTTCGTATGTTTTAAAAATCCATTACACTGACATAAGCACTTTGTCTGAAAGAGGAATAGTGAGTTTGGGGTTTTTTTTATTTATTGATTACACTACAAAATGTAAATAACTATTTAGTTATACAGAGTGTAAACTTGATGTAATACTGTGATGGATGCTTTTCTCACTGTTTTGCTTTAAGATTTTCTCCCTGTTTATAGCTCAGGATTATAAAATCTGCAAAATATTTATCAGTATTGATTTTTGGGGAGTCTAATTGGAGCTACTAAGTTATTGGAACTAGTAAAAGCCCTTCTGAAACAGGAGTTAATATCAATGCTCAAAGGAAGGAGACAGGTTATTGAGTTGTGGGTTTTGTTGTTTTTTGTTGTTTTTTTTTCTTCTAGTAGTGGTAAAATTTTTTTAACCTTTCACTTTTTCTGGAACTTCTTGTGATATTTGTAGGAAAAAAGTATAAACAGTTGTTTAACCTGCCAGAATAGTGAAAATGAGTATAACCATAAATACATACTGAAAGCAAAAATGTTTTATTGTTAACAGTTTACGTGTGCTGTGCTCATGTGCAGTGAAGAGGTAGTCCCTACTTCAGCATTCTGCACACAAATTCTGAAGTACTGCATATTAAAATAGAAATCAAAAGGATGTAATTTTTTGTTGTAGTGCATGCTGTAGGTGACATTTGATGCTGTTCAATATTGTATTCTGCTGTTTGTGTGTGCATTTATGTATGTGGGTTTACAAGCTGGACTTGCAGCTGGACTGTCACATTTTGACAGTCTTGACTGAGGGGTTTTTTTGTGAAGATTGGGGTTCCCATGTTGACCTTTCTCTAGTTTTATGTGCATCTCATGGAGTTATCTAGTGGCTGGGGTTTCTGAGCCATGCCACCGAGTCCTGCAAAACAGCTACTCTGTTTGCTTTCTAGATCCAGAAAACTCTCTCTTTAATCTTCTTGATATTTCTGAGTAACAGAAAATGATGGGTCCAGAGATCCACCCCCACACACTTCTGATAATCCAGTGAGATGCCTGGAATTTGTCAGTCTGAGTTCAGAAATGTAAAAGATACTTGCTGAATGAGGAACAATTAGTACAGAACTATCATTTGAACAATAGGTGACAGTAGGCATACATTGTGAGAACTGCTCTGGAGGGGAACTAAAAGAGTTGACTTGGAAAAATGTGCTTTGCTGATTCTCTTTTTTTAAAATGAAAATTATTTTTAAAAATAAAAGTTAGAGCACATAGTCTCAGATCACAAAACTTTTTTATGTACAAAGTCTTCTGTTGATTACGTTGTTTTCTCATGATGGAAGAACATGAAAACTCTGTTTATACATAGACTGAATACAGATCTCTACCCAGTTCTGTGGAAACCCATGGCATGCTTTTGGATCAAGTGATTTTAATTTAAATTGTTTTTCAATTAAAATCTCTAAGAAATAATTTAAGTAATGTTGGAACATTTCCCTTTTAAAGAAGATCTGTTTCAGCAGGTTACAGTTGAAACTAAATTTGGATTTACAAATCAATTTAGTGTTTGAACTGTGTGTGTGTGTGTGAAACAGAACAAACCAAACAAAAAACCCAAACCAAACAAACTAGAACAAAACAAAAATCCCCCGTACTTAAACTATAACAGAATGAGTGGGTGGCATCTAACACAATACCATTTCCTAGGCATTCAGTTTCTTGCAGTGAAGCACTGAGCTGCACAGTGGTGGAAATCCTTGTCCAGCAAAAGTTCATTGCTGTGTAAAAGTTTCCGAGAACGACCAATTGTATTTGCATTTGCAGTCTCTTTCCTTAAGGGAATCTGAATGTTAAGTGGCTTGGCAGATGAGGCTGGATTGTTTTACAGTGCTTTAAAACCAAAATCCCAATCAACTTCTTAAGCTGTCATTCAGAAAGGTGGCTGATAGAGAGGTATTACAGACTTCGGCTTCCTTGGCAAATAAAGGTTGTAAAATGATACTACTTGAATTTTTTGTTACAAGTGCAGAATAGGATCAGAAATGGTTATCGAAAAATAAAAATCTGTTTGTACTTCTATGTCCAGTTCATCATATGGAATTTGGCTCATGCATTTCCAGGGGAGTGAGACAATAGAGTCTGTAATTTTAGAAAGGTGTGTGCAGTTGCTGTGTGCACAAATGATCTGGACAGGTATGCACTCTAATGAAGGAAATGAACTGATTCTCACTTAAAAGTATTACAGTTGTATCAGTATCAAAAGAAACTTCCAAAATATTTTTTTTCATTTCAGTTTTTTAATTTCTGTTTCTCTCAAAAAAACCACTACAATGTTTTATTTGATGGCTGCTTTGTCTTTTTCATATATTTATTAGCACTAAAAAGCAAGCAATTAAAATAACAAATCTTAGCAAGTACAAACTGCATACAGTTTTACTGAAGTTTTCCAAAGAGAAGACAAATCATCAAAGACAGTAGTAGGAAATGAGGCATATGGCACAATTTTTCATGTGGCTTTAAAACCTGTGTGGAATCAGTTTGACAGTTTTTGATTTAAAGCAAATATTTGTCACTATTTTTGTAACCAACATCCTTTCAGATACCTACATCCAACTTAACTGCAAAATAACTGCAGGACTTTTTTTTTAATGTAGTTTGCCTTTTAGAGCTGTGTTTATTGACTTAGATTAGGACTGGACTAGAGCCCAGAGACAGTCATATCTAGTCTTCAGGTTTTTTGTTACAAATCAGTTTTTCTTACAAGGTTCAATAAATAGTCTTGATTATTTATGTTACTTCTATTGTGAGTTCTTGCCAAAGATACATTGTATTATAACCAAAACAGATGTTCTGTTTTAGACAAGTGTATTTGTTTTAACAGGACCAGAAATGTAAATGAAACAACAGTGTGTTCAGCATTAACATGGCAGATGATGAACTTTTAGGATTTCATTGGCCTTTTTGGATTAAATGAAAATCTTGAAAAAATATTTCAGGAATCTCATTCTGTATTTCAATCAATGCAACTGGTTTTTCTTTGCTGTCAGTTGTAGACATCTGGGGAATGGAAGCTGTCTGAATGACAGGTGAACTATGCTACAACAGGACATCACAAAGACTTCAGTTGTCATATCTGGAAAAAATAAAAAATCACAATTTTTCTTTGAGCCTCAGTGGGTTTATCACAACACCAACATTCTTACTGGTCTGTCTTTTCTTATTTACTCGCTGCATTAGTGCACAGTAAGAATAAAGTATTTTGGCTCATATTTAGAAGAAATGTTGATAGATACAATGAATTGTTAATCATTTTCAACAAGAAGTAGAGAATGCAGCCAGGCAAAAGTGTATATTTTTGTTACTGTTTTTTAGGTGGCTCGGTGTTTAATGTCTGCTTATACTTGGTTTTAAGCTTGATACAAAATCCTTTTCTGCCACTTTCAGCAAGATCTTTTTCTTGCTCTTGAGACTTTAAGCAATGTAATTAATAATTTACTGCTGTTTAAGTTCAAACACTTCTATACTGTGACAAATAGGGGAAAGTCTGTAATGTCTTGTAAAGTTCTCATTGGGTTTTCTTTAATGTTTAAGTTGTCTGCTTTAGAATACTTAGAAATGTTCTGCTAAGGTAGAATAGAACTGTTTAATACCTTTTGAAGTTGGACCTTGGTGGCAAGAAATTGATTTGGAAATGTTTGTTCTACAGGATTTTAGGTCCGCTTGTATTTTATAGGTGTCTGCACATGCTTTAAATATCCTTTTCAATTTAAATGTGTGTTTTATGTTGTTGAATATCTACATTATACTCTCTCAGCTTTAACAAATGCCACTTTCAAGTTCCATGCCTCTACATTTCTAATGTTACACTAGCTTAATTCCCATTACTTTTCTGCTTCATAGCACTCGCAGTTTGAAAGGGACCTAACATTTGGGTTCACATTATGATAATTAGGTTTCAAAGCAGTGTTGGGGGATTAAGATGTCTGAAGCCTAGTTGCCGAATAAAGTTCAGAACTACTTGTAAAACTTGTTTGAGTGGTTAACAGAAGTGGTTTTATTTATTCAGTGCTCATGCAGCATTAATCCGTATTTCATCAGGTACCCACAGTGCTGTAACTCTAGATATGACCTTGGGACTTAATTTACCCCATCTCAGTTTTCCTTATTAATGTGCCATGAAAGAGGTACATGAAAGATAGCCAACATCAAAGCACCTTTTCAAATAAAGTGGTTGATATGAATCCTCTGGTATTTAACGCTGTCTGTCAAATGTTTCAGCTGGTTTGCATCCTTTTACAAGCTATTGCTTGCTGCATTAATGCAGTTGTTTCAAGTCTGTTGAGAGTACAAAGGGGGGGTAGGGATACGGGAAACTTTATTCCTATTTCTTTTTGATTATATTTTCTTTAAGCTGTTATTTTTGTCTTTTAAGCTATACAACTCTATTGATGACACATTTATGTACGCACACCTACACACCTTAGGTCACTAGATGTCTGATACAGAAGGTAGAAAATAGTTTGGAATGTTTTGGCAAAAGGAATACGTACTCAGTGGAAACAATGCACACATCTGAAATGTGCACTGAAGAACCTTTGTTGTGCTTTCATCTTTTTCAAGCGCTAGTGGAGTCATGAGAAGTCCTAAACAAGGAAGAAAGAATTTGAGGAGCAAACAGGTTTAAAATGTGCATGAAGAGGGCATAGTCAATAAAAACATTTTAAATTATGTAGTGATTTCCAGCCAAACTGTCTTTTGTCCCTTCAATTACTTTCTGTTGTGAGTATTTACTGCAGCTGATGAAGAACTCATGATCATACACAATTAAATGAAAATTCATTTTGTATATCATTGTATTTATTGGAGATAGTCCTGTAAATTGGAACCTCACTCTTCGTAGACACTACTTCCTTCTGCTACTCTTGATTATTTATAACTTTAGTAATTAGTTTAGTGTTTGGCATAATATGGACACACATAAGTGTCTGCATTTGAAATAGTATCCAGTGTTTTTTCTTGGTACATCCAGAGTGGTATCTGTGTTGAGCTGAATCCATAATATATTCAAAAGGGGAAATTCAGAAGTCATTTTGAATTTTGAAGCAGTCCAAGAAAGCATAGGTTCCCTTCTGCCCTAGCTCTGTTGCTTATTTTAAAAGTTTACTGCAGACACCAGTACTGTCTCAAGCCATGTTTCTGAGGGGATGTAAAGAAATACGTAAGCAGTGAAGATACAGTGGGACAGGTAAAATAGGAAATTACCATGTCTGGCTTATATAGCTTGAATTTGAAACTTTTAAAGACAAACTTTAAGCAATACACTTGACACAATTGTGAATTGTCTTTGAATGCTGTTTCAGAGAATTACCTCACAGGTTTGAAGGTGAGAACAGGGACTAATTGGGAGTATGTCAATGTAGTTAGAGATTATGAAATCCTTTAAGTTCAGAAAAAGAATATGTAGAGTCTAGACTTCAGCAATGTGAAGGCAGGGGATCAGGAAGTAAATGCAGCTAGCAAAAGAAATCTAAGTCTTGAAGAAGTTGTTCATTTTTCCAGAACACTAGTACATGTCATTTGACTTAGGTCCAGAGCAATCTATGGCAAAAGTGTCTTGGGGGAGAGGGGAAAGTTATTCATGCAACTTTTCTTAACATATTTTCTCTAAGAGAAAAATCATAGTGACAGTAATATCAACCAGGGATTTTTACAAGTTATGTATTGTCAATGTGTAAATCCCTTCTTTTAAAGGATGCTACACAGACACACACACACCCCAAAAAGGGGGGGGGAGGGGGACGAGCAAGCAAAGAAACCTCTCCTGTAAAATTAAGGAAAATTTTAGGATGAAAAGCTATTAAGTATGTGACTGCGTTCAAGGACAGCTTTGCATACTCTTCAATTAGAAATGCACTGATCTTAATACATTTAGCAAATTAGATAATGTGAAAAATTGATCACAATAATTCCTCTCCCCAACACCCCCCTTGCTTTTTAACAGAGAAGTCATTTGCTATGTTTAGGGTTACAAAATCACCTCTCTATTTTCTATTTTATTCTGTGTTCCCCACAGAGCAGTAATTTGTACATAGATTGATTTCTTGTAGGTCTTTGTTATTTTCAGATAAACAAGATGTATCTTTTTTTAAAGATAATCAGCTAGAAGACATCTGGTATTTCAGTGCAACAGAAGTTAAGTGAGGAGGGAGACCCATCCAAAAATATTTATAAACACAAAACAAGAACATGTTGGAAAGGTTACAAGTTATTGGGAGATGCCAGACAAAGGATATGCAGTGAGCAAATGCTACTGTTTCTGCAGAGTGTGTCCACCAGATGCCCTGGGAGTAGTTTTGCAATGTATGTATTGCACAAGGTATATTCATAGAGCAAGATTGGGCATACTGCTCCTAAAGCTCACTTAAAACAAAATCACATTTTTACCAAATATGTGTAGCTATGATTTTAATGTTTGGAATAGAACTACTAAAGCTGTGTTGTGAGCAAGGGACTTAATTTTTGGGATGTGTTTGACTCAGCAGTAGAAGTTTAAAAATACTATTTTTACCACTTAATATTGTGTGGTGTTCAGTGTTTCCAAACCAGTCCCTTTCTCAAGAGCTTTTGATGATGACAGTATTACTCTGGCCTAAAATCTTTTATTCAAGGCTACTTCCAAAGCTTAGAAATGAAAAAGGATCTAAGATTTAAAGAAAAATGGATGGCTAGATTGCTGCAGTGAAACAAAACTAAGTCATTTGAGTGACTGACACTTTTGAGGGAGGGGGGTACCCATCAGGCTAAAAATAAAACCATTTCACTCTGAAATAGTGAGTTAGGTGATTTTCCAGTGTGGTTACAACTTTTGAAGTTTTTCTGTGCCATTTGGTCAATATCACAAGGTTCTTATCGGTTCAATTTCAAAGAAAGATTTCCAGGAAGATGTTATTTAGCAGACAGATTCTAAGTCAATAAATATAACATGCCCACTCTTCCCAGAACGTGTTCTCATTGGTTCTGACATCCTTATTTCTCTGAAATACCTAACCACCCTTCCTCATGATGGTTGTTGACTCTCTCACATGATGTTTGAAGTATCAGTAGAGATACCGAAGGATGAAACTTAAGTCGCTGTCTACATCTGAAAGGTTGCATGCAGGTCTCTGTGCTTTGTGTGCCACCTTGTACTTCTTGGCAGGAGAAGGTGTTTTGTTAAGAGGTGTCTGAGTCAAGGTCTAAGAATGGTTCAAGGAATGCAAGAAGCCTGAGGAACTGGGTAGCTGATGGAGGAAGTGGTGCAGAAGGTACGAGGGTGCAGTCAGGGCACTTTCAAGGTGTTTCCTCTAGACAGAGGCACTGAAGAGAAAGATGTGGAAACTGTAAAGCTTTAAACTCATTCGAGTTGTGCATTCCTCATCTCTTCAGTGAAGCAGGTTAAGTCAAGAGAACAGTTCCCTCTCCTCTTCTGCTCCCTCCCTTGTTTGTGAGCGTGAATGGATGGTGTACAGTTCAGGCTTGGACTTCAGCTGAAAAATGTGACCTAACAACATAGTACTGCTTCTCGGTGATATTGAATATTGGAGACAGCCTCTCAACAGCTGCATCTATAATGTCTTTTCTACTGCATTTATTTATTTATTTATTAGCTTGGGTGAGCTGAAGTACACTTGGTCCATCTAACTCCAGAGTATATTTTAAAATGCTGTTTATTCGTCATAAGGCCTAGAAGGTTAGGTTTTGGCCAGTTACGTGGTACACCACATAAAGAAAGAGTCATGCTCCCTAGGCAGATAGGATTGTGAAGGTTTAATGATGTCAGCTTTCAGTGTTCCAAACTTGGTATTGGTACTAATCTCAAGCAAACCAGAGAAGCTGAGATTTTTAGGTAAGCTGCTGCAGCGCTATTTTAAGAGTTTCCAAAATTAACCTTTACAGTTCAATGTCTTTGTAGTTTTAAGTGGGGTTTTTTTATTATTTAAAGTAGTTGCATGTGTGGTCACATCCTTTTCTCTTCTAGTGGAAATGGAACATAATCAGATTTTGATGTTACCTGTTCAAACAGAAGAAGATTAGATAGTGACTAAGCTGGATAATGTTAGATCTTTGATGCATTTTTGATTTCCAGACCATTGAAGATTTGCTGGTGACAATGTGGAATTCACTCCAGAGACTGTAAAATCTACTGACAGTGGACTGGTTTCTTTTGTGTCCTCTTTGAACCCCTTGGAAGAAGCCTGTGAACCACAGGTTGAAAACCACTGGGTTTGGACCTGAAAATAACAAAAAGTAGAAAGACCCAGAACTTTCATATTTAAAATAGTTGAAATTGCACATAGCAAGTCCTCCTTCTTTTTTGTATTTGCGGAACTTTGATTATGGAAACTTGCAGTGTGGTTGTTGTTACCCATGTCTGTGCATTTTACACTGATAGCCTTTGCCTGTTGCCTGAGATGAAATAGCAAGGCTCCACACTAGTACGGTGTCACGAAGCTAACAAAATCTTTGATTCTGAGAAGTGAACATAAATTAAAACCATTAAAATGTTGATTTATGAGTTTTGTCAGTATTGCTTTTCTGAAATAAGTGGTGTTTGGGATATTACTTTATTATTTACCTCATACTTAAGAGACATCCAAAAACACGTTTGTGTGTTTTAAGTATCTTTGTCACGAAACGGCTGTTGCCAATTGGTAAATTTTAACAAGTAAAGATTGGGGAAGTTCATTTAGTCTCCTCTCTATGTAAAAAAAACTCCACCAGGAATTACTTGTAGAATACCGTTGGGAGCTAATTTAAGTGGAAGCATCCAAATATAGAGTGATTCATACTGAGAACATCCAGATTAAAATTATATAAATGCAAGATGTATCCTCTGATTTGTGAGGTACTAAGACTGTTATTGCAGAGTCTGACTGTTACTACATTTAGATAGTGTTTTGTCTTCAAGTGTCTTCTCTAGGAACCTAATGGAGAAGTAAGCATTTTTCCATTTGTGTGAGGTTGCCTGTAATATGCTTTTACTTAAATAGAGATTCTGCCAGACTTCATACCAATTCATTTGTGAAACCACATTTGGTGTTCTGCATTTCAGCTCTTACTTGACTTCCTTTATTGTTATGAGATGTGATATATAGATTTTTTTATTGTAACATACTGTGCTGTTATCATTGATGCTGATAGCAGAATCTTAGGTGATTAGATAATGTCTAGCGTGGTACACTGGACACCTTAATTTCAGTGGGTTTTAACTGTCCAAGTTACTTTGGGGATGGAATTCTTCATCCTAGATCTCTGTTGGAGAGTGTATATGTATAAGTTGCACGTATTTCTAAATAATTAGAAATTTTAAAGAAAATAAAGGAGTGAGCATATGCATGAAGGCTGTCATTAGTGGGGAGAAGTTTCTTTTTTCTTTGATGTATCAATACTGTTGAGATCTGGTGAAAATGAAAGTTTGTGCGCAGATCCAAAGTTGGGATAGAAGTCTTCCTCTGAAAATATGCTCAGGCATGTTTTGAATAGTAAACCTAGAAAATTGCCACTTGTACAGCTACTAAAAAATTCCCTCAGTACCAGGAGAGCAACTATTACAAAGTTCAATATTATAAAAAAGACAAAGTGACTTGTTTTTTAGGGAGACTTGAAAATTAAATGCTAATGACTTCTAGGTGTCTGATAGCCTGAGAATTTCCCAGGACTGAAAAGTAAATGCATGTCTCTCTGTAAAGCAAGGGCAGGGCTCCTTTCCTCTGCAGTTACATAAAATTGTTGTTTCTATTCCCAGTTTCAGGCTATTTGCTCTTATAGGCTGTTGGCAGTGCAGGAGTGTGCGCTACCCATCTTGCACCTTTGCTTGGAGTAATTTTGTGTGATAACTGAAAGTGAGGGCTGTGCTTCCCTGGACCCATTTAACTTTTCTTATCAACAAAGTGTATGGCAATCTTAAAAGCTTCATGAATGACATTGAAAGAAGCCACAGCAACAGGAGATACTTCAGCATACTTCTGATGTTTTCAAGGCATGAAAAGCAGAGAATATAGTCATGCTGTGTGTCTCAAAGGGCCTTTGAGTAGGTTATTTCAGCTTGAAAAGGGATTAGATTTAGATGACTGCAGTGTCAGACAGTTGTAACTGAAGGTGCCTATTGAGGATAATTCCTTTCTATAACGGGATCCCAGCAGTCTTGTCAACGATGAGTAAGTGGAGGAAAGAAACGATCCATTTGTTGCAGTGGGTGATACAGAGGCGAGAAAGTGTATGTCTGAAAGGAGACATCCAAAAGCACAAGCGATGTGAAGCACCTTCTTCAGTACCAGGTCCTCATAGCAGCAACTACTGGGAACAGCAGGGAAGTGGAAGGGAAAGGGCAGGGAGGAGAGAGGGGTGCTGGTTTTCCTGTTCCTTTTCAATTTTGGAAGATTTGTGTTGCTTTGACTTCATGCACAGTTGTAAATATAATCATGTCCATCTAGCAGTTCTGTACAGTAGTTACTTTCCTTCAAACACCCCATGCCTGCTGAAAGCAAATTTGTTGCTCATGTAGAAGTACCGTTTTCACTTGAATCCTGTTTGCAATGGCAAGTAATATCACAGTTTCTAATTGTATCAGATTATTTTATGTAACAGCAAATACTATTCAAACAGCTCAGTTGTTTGTGGAGCTTTCTAAATAAAAAATCTGGAGGTGGGGGGGAAGATGTCCACCTATATGCAGTTATAGTTATTTCTAATATTAAATTGGCTTTTCACATAAAAATTCTCTCAAACCTAATTCATTTTTATATTTGGTTAAACATCTTTGGCAGCTAAGGCAACATGCCTACTGCCTGTTTAGTTCTTTTATTGGGTTGAACTAGAGCTAACATTTGTATAAAATACATTTTGACATTTGAATTTGACGTAAATGTTTCAGGAAAACAGTTTAGACATGCATCCTTCATGGGTGATTCTCTTGTCAGCATGACAATGTTGTACTGTAAATATACTTTGGAAGTGGGCTTTCAGTAAAATCAGTGATGCATTTATTACTTGTCCCTGGTCTATTTTTTCTCATAGTCTAAAATCACAGCTCAAAGTTACGTTGTCTTTTTTTTTTTTATGAATTTCTAGAAGTTTGTCATTTTTAAGTAAATCAAACTGGATATTCCTGTGTTACTTTTTCTCAGTGATTATCTCTGCTGAAGTAAATGTTAACTCTAATCTTCTGATACAAGACTAAATAGAAAGAGACATTGTCAATTTGAATGTTTTAACATGAGATAATTTTGAATCATGATATAGTATCCTTTATATATCCCATTTCTGTAGTTAACAATGAAAAAAAGACTTTTTAAAGGAATGCTTAAGGTTGTCCTCTTTATTCCTCTTGTTTTCCCCAACTCCTGTAGGCCCCAGCTGTCTCTGCCAGCATCCTGCTTCTCTCTTACCTGCCTGTCCACATCTGCTTGGTGCTTTCTTGGTTGTAGCTTTCTCCTTAGAGAAACTGCCTAATGACCCCTTGATGTTTCTGGAGAAGAGCGCTCACTGGAAAGGCCATGCTTTGGCCTTTCTCTTTGCTGGTTTTTTTTGATAAAGCAGTTAGAGTAGGATGTAGGTTATTGGACATCTGACATTAGCAGTAGTATTGTTTTCTGATTGAAACAGGATTTTGAATAAAAGGGTTGTTCTGGTGCTACAAGGGGAGAAGAACTGTTGGCATCTAATTCAGAGCAGATTCTGTTCAGTTTTATGGTTTGTAGGACATTTCTTCCAGGTCTTTATAAAGTGAAAATACTGATTAAATGTTGATAATAATGGGTTGTGTAAATATATTGTGAAAAATTGATTCTTCTTTGTTGATCTCAAATACCAGCATTATGAGACCAAGCTGATTTGTGGTTAATATTAGGTTGTGATAAACTAAAATTTTTAGGAAGTACAGTGAGCTTTGGGAGAGATGCTTTCTGTATGTAAATTGTCTGAGAGTTGTCTGAAAAAACAGTTTTTGCACTAAATAAAAGTTGAAGCTTTTAATGATTGAAACAACATCTCATGTCAAAATTTTAATGGAGTATATATGGTTTAAATTCCTGTCTACTCCTTATTTATAAAGTATTTGTGAGTTAGCTTCCATTTAGAGACAAAATACACGTTTGGAGATTTTACGGAGCCATAGTTGATATAATTAAATTGCATAAATTACATGGTGCTGGTGGTGATGTGAGCCTTTATGAACTTCAGAGGAAGTTAACACTTGGAGCTCGTGAAATGTTTGTTCTGGTTCTTGGGATTTGATTAAGCCCAAATCCAGCATGTGCCAGTTTGTGGTATTAATAATTTTAATGTTCTGTTTATATTTTGTAAGAAAATGTTTCAACATCTTGAACAGAATTCTGAAAATACCTGTTGTTGGCTAACTTTAGAAAATAATTTTCAAATATGTAGTTTGGAAGTATTTACATTGCCTTTTAGGATTATATTATCCTATATGCAATTTCGTAAGTTGTTAGGGGAAGGGGGGGGGGGGGGGAAGGAACGCAGCAATTAGACCCTTAATATTAAAATACTTCCTTAGTATAATTTCTATCTTAATTAGATGAACTTCTTTTTATGCTTAGACTTGGAAGTCTGTCCTTTCTGTAGGAGAAAAGGTTTAATGTTTGTGGCTTGTTCCTTCCGTGGAGGAGGTGCTTGTTACCCCACCTTTGCAGTGGGTGTAATAAAACTCTGACTCCTAACAATCTGACCAGTAAAAGCCCTGGTCAGAATGGTCTTGTGCAGATCTGGGTTCTGTTGTTGCACGTGACAATGTTGGAGTGCAAATGTGAGCTTCCTGCTGCTCTGGTTCAGGGCTGCGGAGATGCTGATGGCAGTGATAGTACTGGCCTGTCTACCAGGGGGTGGCTGAGGACGAGGCTTGGCTCTGCCACCTTCTGCACTAGCCAGCAGAGCCGAGAAGGTGCCTGAGGGCAGAAGATGCTCTGCCGTATTAAAGGGTGCTGCATATCCCACCCTGGCATATGTTCTCCATAACCCCCTGTAGGAGTTGTCTGCATCAGCCAGAGCGCCTCTGGGCTCTTTGCTTCTGTGGAGTCCCTATCCAAGAAATTCTTGTTCTCATCTGCACAATTATTGTTTTAGTGTTGTAGTCTCTTTTTCTATAGCCCTGATCTCTAAATTATTGTTGGGTGGGTTTTTTGTTGTTGCTTTGGTTTATGATTTTGTTGTATGTTTCGGGTTTTTCTATTAGTAGCAGCTGTTAGCTATCAACTGCAGGAATAGTCTTAACAGTTTAACATCAGACACTTCAAAGTAAGTGAGCCTATTCTGTAGTGCGGGAAGCAGCAGGGCACATGTTTCTGTTCACTTCATTTTCAAACAATTTCAGGTTTTCTTTCCACTCTACAGCATTTGAGGAAGGTAGGTTTGTTTGGTGAGTTTTCAGTGTAGCACTGTGTGGAAACAAAGAGCACTGACTCTTTAAATTTGTTTCTTAGACACTGTTCTGGGGTGTGCGTATTATACTCTTCTGAAATGTGAACATGGTGCTAAATTTTTAAAATGAGGTTAAGAATTTTTTAAAATGTTATCAAAACTTCAGTTCTCAGCTACAGAGGCTCCAAGTGTTCCTGTTAATATGAAGCAGCTTTTGGAGTCTGCACTCGTGGAAATATTTGAAACATGACTGGATGCAGCCCTGAGTAACTTGCTTTGGTTGCCCCTGCTTTGAGCAACAGTGTTAGACCAGCCAGTCTCCACAGGTGCCTTTCAGCTGCTGTGATTCCCTGGCATTCAACAGTTTCCAAAAGCTCATTCCAAGACACTCACTCTTTACTACTGGCTCATCTTGCAGGATCCAGACGTAAAAATTTAATGACTGATCCAGAGAAGTAGGTGTGGAGTAGGTGCCCATTGCCCACATGGTAGGATAACTGTGACTCTGCCAGCATTTGCAGGCGTAGGTTCTGATCATCTGTGCTCCAGGAGACTCTTCAATTGAGTTCCAGTGCAGCTTGCTTTCTCGCTGCCCAGATATGAATTGGCAGGAAAGCTTTGAAATCATTTGCGCTCTCTTTGAAATAACATATGTGATGAGAGAAAACAGGGCTTGGAATGGGGAAGGAAGAAATCAATAGTTCATTTTAGGGGTTTGGTTTTGCGTAGAAGTTGGACTGTTGATGGATTTATTTATTTTTTACATCCAAGACAAAAACTGAATATGAACTTCCTGGGCCAAACTTTGTCACCTATTAGTAAACAAGACAAGTGTATTCAAAAACAATTACTCAACTGTTTTGCTTTCATTAGTGCCTTTATTTAATATTGTGTAACTGTGACCTGCAACTCCTCAAATGTTTTTAAGAGATTTTTCCTATTATAAGCAGGGAGGTCAAAAAGAGACCCAGTGTGTTTAACAAGATACATGTTCCAAGATTTTTTTGTCTGCAAAATATTTGCAATTGGACTCATGAATAATGAGATGTATAAATGTGTTAATGAACCTTTATACTGTTGCAAAATATTTTATTGCTAGAATTGTAGGTGATTATCTACTGTGTAATACACCTGTGACTGGAGAATCACTTTGAAAGTCATGGTGTAAAAAGTAGAACATAAAATAATTTAGCAGTGTTTTTATGTTTTAGATGTAAGTATGTCTCTTCAAAAAGTAGAAAGCCATCTCATCGTGTCCTTTTATATTTGAATAACTTTAAAAAGACTATAGCTGGGATGTGAGGCTAAAAAATAATTGATTAAAACTGAAGCATGAGAAATTTCAGTCCAGAAGAATAATTTTTTTAAAGTGTTTGTAACTGGATGAAAAACGTGTTTTAAATGAAGTGGTCTTTCACCATATGTTTATGCCAGTTCTGGTGATATTACTCATGGAAAGTCTCCAGTGTGGATCTGTCACAACCTGAGGGAACAAATTATTCCATTTTAAGAGGAGGAGGAAAACAAATGTAGCACTACCTAACTGAACTTTTATTTCACTAATTTCAGATATATATTTTTGTCAGTCCCCTCCTCCCCCCCCCCCCTTTAGGTTACAGTCTTACAGAAGGAATTTGTGTTATGTAAAAAAACATACAGTTCATGAATCCATTTCAAGTTTATGGGGATTTGGTGCTTAATTTTATTTGGGTTTTAGGGGTTTTTTTGTTTTGGTTTTTTTTTGCCTGAGGTTGATACATATTTCTGTTTGTAATACAAAATGAGACAGTATCCACTTTTAAATGGTTAAAGGATAAGCAATAATACACCTAATGTTTAGCTCACTTTCATTTGGAGATATATTTGATTCAGACTAGCATTTCTTAATGTAGTTGCCCAGCAGTTGCATATGATATCGGTTAAATAATAATATTTAAAACTATGATATTGAGGAGCACCGGAGAAGACACGAAAGACGGGGCCTAGAGGCCAAAAAAGAGAAAAATGTATGATTCAATAACAAAGCCCTCAATCTACTTATGTTGCTCTACAGACATTTGAGTATGTCTCCTTACCTTTAAATCGATGTCTGAGAAAAGTAATTGAGCTATTAAAATATGCTTTTTAAGGCAAAACAAGCTTAATTTTTAAAAATTTTTTTTAGCTTTCCATGAAAAATGTTACCTTTTTCTGAATGAGTAACCTAGTTGTCTTCTTACTTTTCTTTTTTTCCCCAGTCTGTTGCTGTAATCCTTTTTATGCTGTAATGCTGAGATTCCCTCATAGGAAACAAACAAATTTTGCTGTATCTCAGTTTTGCGACCTTTTTTTCTAATGAAGAAAACCGATTTCCTTGATGAACAGAACGCAACACTTCTTGATCAGTGTCAGTTTTGAATAGTCATAATCGAGAGTGTGTTAAAATATTAAAGCAAACTTTTCTCCTGTATTAAAAAAATGAAACAACGACAAAAAAAAAAGCCCACAAAAATAACAACAGATGAGGACTTCAAAAATTGTAAAAGCACTGTCTTGATTAAGTTTGGAGAAATTATTCTTGAGAGATAGCAGCATGTAATTTTGATCAGGTCTCCATGAAGCATCATTTACTTTATGTAACATTTGTCTCCAGGATGTTGAGCTGGAGAATAAACACAGGAGGTGAATGTATCTTGTGTGAACTAAAGCAGACAGCTTTTTTTTATTTAGGTGAAATCCAAATCAAAGTAAAGTAAGAAAAAAGGACGTGGCTAGAAAGATGTGGTCACAGTTTTCCTTAGTGTTTAATACCTCGAAGTTTTTCCTGCCAGCATTCATTCTGATTCAAGGATTCTTAATTTATTTTGAGTTTCTCTGTGTGGAAAATCTCAGTGCTTTGGAGTTCAGCAAACTTTTCCAAGAAGTGTTCATAGGTCAAAAATATTTAATATATAATTCCTCAGATATAATCTACGTGTTAAGGTGGATGGGGAGGGAACAGAGAAGAGCAGCATTGGAGGCTCAGTGATTCCCTCCTACCATGCCGGGAGTCTGTGTACATTGATTGCATTGCTCAGCCCTAATAGAAGGGTTGTAGTTGACTCCAGCCTTCCCTTGTGGTTCAGTGCTGGGGAGAGGGTAGTTTGCTAAGGAGAGATCGAGTAATTAAGATCAGTGGTATTGTAGGAAGGGGGGGAGAAAAACAGAATAAAGCCTGACTCAAGCCAAGGCTGCAGGCCAGAATTTTGCATCAATCAGGGCTGTGGAGGCTGCATGGCAGCACTGGCCAGGCTGCCTCCCAACTGCCCAGAGTGAGCATTAAAGAAAATGACAGTTGCTGGAGGTGCCATTCTCCAAGAGGCATTTTGCTCCATATGTTGTGGTCTTGTCCAGTTATGCTCCACTCAGGGGACAAAGTCTCACTGAGAGTTAGCGTGACTCTAAGCTCCAGCCTTTGGTCCAGCTTAAATAACTGTGTTTTAGCCACAAGAGTTGCTGCATCTGTGTTGCCTGTTCTACCAGATAGAAATTATTCCTGAGAGCAGCTATAACAACTGAATAACATGTTGTTGTAGTCTCTCCAGATGGTTTAAAACTGACCATTCACATATGACTCTTGATACAATTTTTATTTGACAAAATCTGAAAGCTCGAAGTTCACTGACAAACTGAGAGGTCTGTATTCACTAGAGAACCTCGTGGGCCCTCCTTATTGGATCACCTGTGTCTTAAATGTCCTTTGTCCCACGAGAAAAGGATGATGTGATAGAACAGTGTGTGCAATAGGGAAATGTTTTGTTTTGAAAGTTAGACAGACTTTAGGCAGACCTCAGTTTCTCCAATTATAATGTTCTGGTGGCAATGCCAAATATAGATGGCACTAACAAAGTCTATGGATTTCTTTATAGGAAGGAATTTTTTATTATTTTTTTAAAAAAAAGGTCTTATTGTTCCCCAAAAGTTAGTTCTTGGTACTTTTATAATGCTCCAGCTTGAATAGCTATGTGTGAACATGAACTGCGGAGTTCCAGGGCTTTACCCTTTGCCTCTGCAATTTCTAAAGACAGCCAGGATGGGTCTTCTCTCTTGCAAGATCCTGCACGGCTGGATGAAACACCAGCTTTCACTATGTGCTACCACTGCAGAAGGTTCTGCTTGGTGATCTGTCAAAGAGCTGCTGGCAGAACAGCGTTGGTGATAGTGGCCTGTGTTGAAACTTGCGGCTTCCTTTGGTCTGCTGTGTTTCAAGGTGTTGGGTTGATCTTTTTGGCTTCGACCAAGCTCTTGAGTACTGGGAGGAGCAGAGGCTAAATAATGCTGCTAATTGAGCTCTTCAGTGTGGAATGATTTTACCAGGCTTTTGGGGGAGCAGCATAATCTTTTTGGACTGTACCATGGTTTTAACGTCTGCATCTAGGCAATTTCATTTTGAGAGTCTCTACAAATACAAGAAATGTGAGTGTTTAACATTATCTAGTGTTTATCTTTTTTGAAGCATGACTGCCGGTATTGTCTTTCTTTGTCTCTCTGTGTCCTCTTCCCAGTGGGTAAAAAGATGTTAGGTAAAATCTTGTCATCTTTGGCTGTTTTTTAGTGTTGTGTATATGTTTTTGGGACATTTTAGTTGTGTAAAACTGAGGAAGTGCTGGCACGATTTGTCATGAAATTAAGTATATTCGTAAGATGCATACCTGTTTTCAGCTAAATTTTTCTCTCTTAAGTTCCCACTAACTACAGTATTTAAAGTAAAAATAAATTACTTAACTGCTTTTTTAGTTGGATGGTTAACTTGGAAATAGATTTTGGATCTGGAGTTCAGATTTAAAAGCTCTCCACAAGAGCAGAAAGGGGCTTCAACTCCAGCTGCTTCATGAGCAGTGACAGGACCTGTTTTGTGAAACTGTCAATGAAAGCGGTGGGGGCAGTCACAGGTGACTGTCACCTTCAGTCTTGAGACGTGCCACCCTAGGTCTTTCACTTTTCACTGCGGACATGAGACATGTATTTCTTCTGGGGATGAATCCGCAGCACCAGTTTTGTTCTGATAACAGCATCTGGCACTAGATTGATTTAACAGGCTCTGAGGTTTGCTCTTTTCAGATATGCACTTGTACAGCAGCTTCTGTGCAGCTCTGACATGGCCACACGCTACTGTTGTTTTTTCTGCCTCCTAGCACCACGTGTGAAGCTAAAGCTCTTTGACACCTGCCATTTGGACCCTTTTCTTACTCAAAAATGTCATCATTTTCAGACAAGATGAAGACAGATATCTGATCATTCTTCCCTTTGCAGGGATGTGCTGAGGGCATGGTTCGTACACAGATGAATAAAGAATTCCTGGCCATAGCTATACAGTTAGTTTTGTTAGTTTAGTATGGTAAGTAGTTTTTGGTTTAGGGTTTCGTAGAGCTGTGTTTTATACAGAAGAAATTAAAGCATGGTAACTCGTTATGTCATGTAAAAATTTGCAAACCTATTTCATTCAGCAATTATCTTACAATTTTAATGGCAGGAAATTTCACACGACTTTTTTGGGGGAGGGTAATGATGGTAGCTGAGGAATTGAAATCAGAAAATTTTGAGCTCTTCTAATTCTGTAATGAGTTATATGTTTTATATGGGATATATTTTCTGCATTCATCCAAATGTAGAAGTCAGTAGATCTGGGCTATATTTTCTGAAGTAGTAGCTTTTTTTTTAAAGGAGAAGCTTTTAAATCTTATGCCACAATTGCTTCCCCCTCATATTCTTGAAGCCTGTTTTGTGCTAAGAAATAGGCAGTCAGGTTGTGTTGCTCAGAACATAATTGTCCTTAAGTTTGAAATATCCTTTTATGTTTATTACAGGAAAAATGATCTTAGAATGTAAAACCAACACACAGCCCTCTTTTACAGTCCAAAGCAGTGAAAGTCAAAAATGTTGGGCTTTGTTAGCCCTAGTATTCCCCAGTTTGCAGGGCAGTTGATAATACTTGAAGACAACTATATCAATAATGTTATTTTTTAATATACTTCCTAATTTTTCAGTCTGATATACATTTCTTCTGAGATTTGGATACAGGTCTTTTTAGTTAAACTAGCTTTGATTTTTTTTTTTTAATTTTTTTTTTTCTTCTTTTAATTTCTTATAAAACAGACACTGAGGAATTGTGTTTTATCTGATGTTGGGAGACTATAATTTGGTATTTCAGACCATTAAACTTTTGCATATTGTTCATCTGAAAATGTGTACACAATTCTGCAGTGAAGTTTAGTTCTGCATAAGGATACTGGAAAAATGGAAAATCAGTTATCATTCTAAGACTTACTGTTATTTTAAGATGAGTCTCTTTTATTTGAAGCAATACTACAAACTGTGGTTAGATTATCTTGCTGAACACTGATGGGTACAGGCCTAATTCTTTCCTCTTCTGTAGACTCTAAAGATCTACACTCTGTTCCAGGAAAGCCATCAGCCTAACTGGTGCTAAACCATTTGTGTCTGAACAGAAGCAAAATAATCCCTAATGCAAGGATGGTTGCCTTGAAATTCTGCCTTTTTGGAAGCTGCTTTATAAGGTGCTTATTTATAGTCCCTGCTGTATGGTCAGAAAGCTGTTTCAAAAGTAGGGTTTATGACCAAGAGATATACTGCGTGTCTGTGTTGTAATTTTTTTTGTTGTTGTGAATTCAAAACAGTAGTTGTAAGCAGAATTTCTACTAATATTTTCTATGGAAGCTTACAGAATATAGCTGAGGAACAATGCAGGGTCTGTATCACTGCTTATCATTTGATGTACTGCCTGAAGACACTTTGTGGGCTTAACTTTGTGTGCTTTGAGAGCTCCTGTGTTGGAACTTCTCTTTAAAACTTGTCATGTTGTGCTGTCCCCCTGCCGCCCCGATCTAACTGAATGGCTTCCCTGTGCCTTGCTCTAAGTTTTTCTGCAGTATTTTTGTAACAGAAGACTATAACATCTCTTGTCTAATGTAACTGATCTGGGAAGGTGGACTTTCGTAGAAGCAAAACTTGCGTAGCATGTAGTGACTAAAAGTTTTGAATGAAGCAATGGAAATTCAATGAAAATTCCTTTCCTATCTTACAGAATATTTTGTCATTGTAAAATATATTTAATACTGGAATGCCTCCTGAGTTCTACAGATTCTTAAAACTTAAAGCTAAATTGTCAGAGTATTTAAAAGCACAGATAAGTTTTATGGGTTTTGGCTTGATTCTCTTGAATAATGATTTCTTCCTAGTATAATTTTTTTTGTGATCCTGACATCTTCCTTTGTCGTATCACTAGCTCATTGGAGGTGGGGTAAAGACCAGATTTTTAATTTATTCTCATCTGTCAGGCTGAACAGGCTTTTAAAAATCTTTTCGGGCTTTTTTCCTCTTTGCATACATTATTGAATATCTACCAGAACCTTTTTATCTTTCACTTCCATGACATATGTTCCTCGTAAGAAGAAAAAGTAATGGCTTAGCTGTGTCAGAGCCAGGGTCTGTCAATCCTGGTATCCCATTGTTCCTGTGGCAAAGATCGTGTGGCTGAATTAATCGCAGTGCCTTGCTCAGCTTGCGTGGGTCTGCAGTCTCGTCAGCCTTATTCATCACCTCCCCAGCAGAAGGAACTGTGCTGTGCACAGCGTGTCGGGGCTGGAGCATGTACATACCCAAACATGAAGCTGTGGGAACAGCAGGTAACTGCCCATGATGGCAAGAAACCTGCAGCTTACCATTGGTAGTGATGAGGAGTTGGATGGTCTGTCAGAGCTGCTTCTGCAATGGGCAGTGTCCTGCTTGACAGAAGAGGAAAGAGCGAGACACAAGTCAAAATGCAAATAATGGTGGTATTGCTGTTTTATATGAAGAGCTTCTTTGACCTCCCCTAGGTGGTTTCCATTGGATGCTAAAAATGAATATGTAGGGAGACACATAAGAACAGATGCAGACTTCCTATTTCTTTAGTACTTCCATAGCTCTCAACCATTTTTGGATTTAGACTTTTCTGGAGCTAATTGTGACTTCTGTGTTTTCAGTAAGGCCCAATGGATTTTTCATTCTTCTCAGCCTGTACTTAATTAAATCTTCCCTGCCCCTCCTAAGTTTGTTTTTAATCACTAAATCTGTCAACATAATTAAAGCTTGCAGCATTCCATCAGACTTCAAAATGTAATTTCCTTTTCTAGCAAATGTTCTGTCATTTTTATTTAATTTCATTTTTCTGTCCTTGGTAATTCTTAAGCCAGTTCTTTTAGTAAGTAACACTGTACTTTTGTCCTTTGTGGGAACCTCTAGCTTTTGTTGCCACAAGCTTAAGAAGAATATATTTGTCAGTTAATATGTAAAAAGTTGGGTTAGAGGAGTTAACCACAATTATTATTTTGATTGGGAAGTGAGTTATATTTTTGGCAGATCATCATTTTATGAACAAATATGAAAATCTGGTCCCATTTTGAGGTTGACATACCCTTTGCTTTTGGAGTGGCCATGATTTTTTTCCAAATATTAACACTGGTCTCTTGTACTGGTATTGTTTCCTAAAATGTTGTTATAAAGTTTTCAAGTTGTAAATCAGGCTTTTGGAGACTGTAGGAGCGGCAAGTTATGTAAAGTTTGATGAAGTTTCCTTTTTCTCTCTCTTTAGATTATTAATTCAGTGTTACATTTGATTGTGGGGAAATGACTTCAGTGTAATAAAATAGTCTGAAATGTTAATAAGGTTCATGAAAATGTCAGGAAGCTGCATCCATCTTTAACCCTAGAAGCCTCTAGCCTGATACCTATTTTTTTTTTTATACATACATTAGATTTATGCACATAGTTTTGTAAAGATTTTCAGTGAAAATTTACTACCTGACAATCTTAAGTTTTAAAAAATGTACCATTACATGAACGTACATGAAATTGTAATACAGTTAAACTGTTGGTAACTGTAGTATGTTACGTGTAATCTTTACCGTTAGGCATTTTTGAAGGTATGTAATAGCTTTGATTTATTTTTTTGAATGTAAATATAATTTTTTTTTATCTTTTATAAGAAAGGCTTTTTTCCCCTGTAAAACTTAAGATTGCAAACCTGAACGTTTTGAACAGGTCTTCAAATTATCTTTTCATACCGAATATATAATGCTTATATAAGATGAGTAAGAAAATACCTTGCTCTACTAATAGTAAAAGACTCCTTAAAGTATTTAGAATACAGCAGGCATGGTCTCTAGCATACAGCTGAGGTCCCACCAGGTGGTGCTAGTGGAATAGATTTCACGTAGGTTTAGCGGTACTTAAAACGTGTCTTAACAAATGTGAATGAGAAGGGTGCAGTGTAGGAAAACTTACTTTCTGTGCAACAAGCCTGTTTGTACAATTAAAAAGAGTAAATGGAAATATTGTGAAGTGGCACGATTAACCAGCACTTTGACTTTTTAAAAGTTGGTTATAGGTGCTGAAGAAACAAACTTATAGGATGGCTAATGTGGGAAGCAGAAAGTATGGAGGTATCATCCCGGATTCCTTACCTGCTTTTTTGTTACTTTAGAGAGCAATTTATGAAACTTGTCCACTCATGTAGTATAAGCATATCATATCATGACCACTTGCTTATTTATCTACTACATTTTGACTTTATTAGAAAGTTATTTTGCCATTTAATGTTTTAACTCCTGTGATTTTGGTCAGTGCAAGAATCTTTTCCTCTTAAGGAATGCACAGAAATAAGGATCTCATTTTGTGAGGGGGATGGGGAAGTTTATAGTTTTCCATTTTAATGCATTATGTGGTTTAAAAAGTCAAAGTAGAAACAAATTCTACTTGTGAATATATGTACAGTTTTTAGATACAGTTTTTACCAACTCTTATGAGAGCTTTCTTTTCACTCTCTTGAAAATTTAAATATAGGGGAGAGGGGAAGGTTAGAGAACAGTGTGGACCAGAGTAGTTAGAAAGTTTCTATCACCTACTGATTTGAGCAGGTTTGGGTTTGTCTTAATGTGCCCTGACATAAATATGTATATTCTTTGAAAGCATGATGTAGAGCATTTTACTTTAAATAAGCTTAAATTGTTCTGTGTACCATCCCTCTCTCAAAGACAATTGTTAGATTTCAGAAGACAAACAAACAAAATGTCAGTGAAACAAAGTGACTGTCTCTTGTCAAAAAGCAAAATCGAGAACAACTGCGAACAAAATTTCTCAAACCTGTTTTGCTTATAATCCTTGTGTTGTGACCAAGCTAAATGTTTTAGCATTATATCTGCCAGTGTCACATTAGTAACCCCCTCACTGTAGCTAAAAAGAAAGTAAATAAAACCACATGACAGCCACTAAGAGGTCTGTAAAAATTTGGTTGATTATGGTTGAATGAACCAGAGGAGGTTTTCTTTGGAGTTTGTGGCTCTACGGATTTACTCTGGGTAACAAATTTATTTAACATCAGGGGTTTACTGTCTTAGTGCAGTGGTATAGGGTTCCGCATGAGTGGAAAGTCTCCCCCCCCTTTTCCAAGTCTGCTACACCAAATATTTCATAGAATAACTGCATGAATATACAAAACCATCTCAGAATGGATGTAAAATATCCCGAGTATGCTGCTTCTGAAGGTGCTTTTTATATCTTGTCTTCCTGCTTGAAATAATTCTTTTTGTTTGCCTACCCCCCTTCCTCCTCCATAGTGTAAAAATGCTCTTGTACTTGAGGAAAGGAAATGTGTTTTTCAAGTGTTTTTCACCCATCCTCAGTTTGACTTTTTATTTACTCATTTTAGCAAGGAGTTTTTGTACTACCTATTTTAAAATTTTGCATGATTCACTTACTACCATAGAATGATAGTATTATTGCAATCCTCTTTTGAAAACTAATTGTAGCATTAATGAGAAATAATAAAAAGTCAAGTTTGTTAAAAGAACCATCCAGGTCACTTTTTTTATTTTCAGCGCCCAAAATACTGGGAAGGATCAACCAAAAAACTGTGTGCCATATAATACAGTTTATAGTATGGCATTGTAAAAATGTGTGCAAAACATTGATTTTTTGTTACTTTTTTAATGTGGGTGTAATATTTATGTATGCAACTTAGAAATTGCACGAGGGAACTTTTTAGATCTGTTGGAATACAAAGATTGAAGAGTGATTAGCGAAAAGCTGTTAGAAGTATGTGCTAATGTATGGTTTTTTGAAAGCAATATCCAAAAAGGGAGTGCTTGCCAGATGCTGCCTTTATAAGGTGTGAACAGGTTAAGAAATACATTCTGCTGCATTGTTCTCGAAAATACCTGTTTATCAGAAAAATTAGTTTGAGGCTTCTGTCAACATCTTTGTTTTTCTACAGTTAGATTTTTGTGATATGGCCGTATTTCTGAACTCTGTTATGGGACTGTTTTCTGAATATCATTTATAGTGAAGAGGAATGCATGCAATACTGATCTTTTTTAAAAGATCATGTAAGTGGTTTCATTTTAACTTGCCCCGTTCGGCTGGCCTGAGCAATTTTTTTTTCTCTGTTAAACTGGTTGTTTGAATGGATCTAGAGTTTTGCTAATACAGAAGAGAACAGTATTTTATTATGTTTGTAACATTGAAATGTTCTTTTGAGTTTCAAGTAACTATAAAATCTTACTTGTGTATACAGCACTCTATAAATTCCAGGTTGGTTTTTTTTTTAGGGGGGGAGGAAGGAGCAATCTGTAAAAACAAGAGTAAGAAATTCTTACCTTTTAAATCTGCATTTTACACTATTTACTGTTAATGTATTTGGAACATTGAATGAGAATGTGTTTTATCTCCAAGCTATTCTCCAGCTTTTTCTAAAGGGACGGTCATTTAGGTATCAGTTCTTAATTTAAAAATTTGACCTACTCAGTGTTATTAAAAACAAAATGAAGTTACAATTTTTATTGAAAGGTCTGGTTCTTAAGAACTGTGGTTTCCCTCCTTATGGCAAAGATAAGGTTATTCTAAGAGTGGAATAGTAAAAGTAAGAATTATTTTGAAACTGATAGTATTCCTCTGCAGTGCAGTAGCTGTATGATGCCTTAATTATCAACCTGCAATTCAAGTCCTGTTGAAGTTATTTGAAGAAATATACTGTTGATTCAGTGGTGTCAAAATTTCACAGCTGAAAATAAACTTACACTGTGAATACTTAATTGCTGTTTTCTCTTGAGTGGAACTAGAGCACTTGAGGGGTTTTTAATTGTGTTGTGATTTGAATCGGTGAGTTTATCATCATTACTGAATGAGTTTGATGTGTGTGGTAGATAGATGAGCTGTAGTTTAAGTTACTGAACATATGCAGTCTGTTTTTGTTTGGGGATGGCAGTGAGAGTAGGGAGAAGATGGTATTAAATGCCGCTAAGAAGCGAGCTTTCAGCTCTGACTCTGTCTGTATCAAGCTGGGGGTTTTCTGAGTATTTTAGACAGCTATGTGTATGCATACACATGACTCGGATGCATGTAATAAATTTATTAATGAAATTGTCCGGTAGGTTTTTGTTTTGCTTATGGAAGCTGGTTTGCATATTTCTGGTAATACTTGTTTCTTCTGTTTTTCTCTGCTGTAAAATTACTACAGGGGCTGATATCACAGACAGTGCGTATTTATAATAAAGCCAGAATTGAAAAAGAATTAATGTTTCAGGTCAGGAAGGGGTGTTTTGGAAATCTTTTCCTTTGCTTTTACTGTCTTTTATAAGTGTTCGGTTGATTCAAAATATTTTTAAAATCTGAGGCTTTAAAAAAACACTCAAATATTTGATCAAGTCTGTTGCTTTGTCTTTTTGGTTCTATTATTCAGTTGTGTGGTGTTTTGATTACTTGCCATTTTATTTCTCAGCATTGTCAGTGAAGCAGGAGCATCTATCTACAGTGTCAGTCCAGAAGCATCAAAGGAAATGCCAGACCTAGACCCTAACCTAAGAAGTGCAGGTATGAACTATATTGCATTTTATCACCATTTCAACATGGAGCGCAATTCTCCAATTCTATTGTTTATAATATTTCATATAATAGTATAAAGAGTGAAGATTTTGGATGTTTTGCTTGTAAACTTTAATTCTTCCATCACTTCACATTTGAAGTTCTAGGTATGTAAATTAATGACATCATCTTTTGCTAATGCCTGTAAAGATTCTTATGGATGTATTCCTTCAGTTGACTGGCATTGGAGAATTTCTGGGGATTAATATAACCAAAACATTGCATAAATTTTCACAGTTGGACATATCCATGCCCACAAGAGCTAGACTTTAATTCTCTTGTCCCTCATATGTACACAAATGTCTCTAACAATAATTAAACACTTCAAAGGCTAGAAAAAAATGTAGGAATAGAAGAGATAGTTTGGTGTTCGTTCATTATGATAACTTTGAAGTCTTAATGTAGCTGAATATAGTCCTCAAGAAACACTACATAGTTTTAAAAAAGATTGTCTACTTCAACATAAATGTCACTGAGGTATAATACAGCCCACGTTCTTAGAAAAGTTCAAGTGTTACCACTGTTATAATTTTTAATGTTTGGTTAAAGAGTAGTCTTTCAAGATCAATTTCCTAGCAGCTTCATCGGTGTCCAAATTCTACTCATAGATTTGGTTTGTTGGAACACAGCTGTAAGGGCAGGTCTGAGGTTATTTTTGGATTATTTAATTTGTGTATTTTTATTTGTGTGAGGGCTTTTTTATTTCTTTCTATCTACCTCAGCCTTTTATTTTCTTGATTTTTCCTGCAGTTTGCTGTCGTATTCAATCATATATATCATATTTGAAAATGCAATAGCACTCATGTATAAACCTTTTCCAGTCAGAATTATACCATTCTTAATTTTAATGTTACTCTAGCAGGTTACTGAACTGGAAACCCTTAGGAAGGTGTAGTAGTAGATCAACAGAAAACAGTTCTGAAGTCACATGGTATTGGGCGTAAAGCTTTCTAGAATTCCCCATCTTCCCCTTTACTTAATTCCATGAAGGTAAGAAAGGGATTTCTGTTAACTTGATGTTTCAAGTGAATGTTTTTACAGGAATATTCTTTAAATGTCTGTATGAGTTCTTCACTTTACAGGACAGGCCTCTAGCTTCTTTTTGCCCGAGTCTTTTTGTCCCTGACTATGAACAGACTTCCTTAGGCTTATTTCTACTCTGGGCCACAGAGGTTTTGAATGTGTCATGGTATGACCAGAGTGAATATTAGGCATGTGACATTTCTGTATTTGTGACAGATGCCACCAACTTTTCCTTGGGCCAGACTTTTTTGTGTTGATATATTAAACGTGGGGTTAGTAAATGAACAGGAAAAAAACATTGAAACATAGGAAACCTAACAATATACTTTTCCAGATGTACCTGATTTTCCTTTTTCTGAAATACATTTTTGAACATTTTAGACACTTTAGTGGTGTTCATCAAATACAATAAATGAAAATCTAAGTTGTGATACATGACTATTTTCAGTATTAGTTATCTAGAGTTCATATTTTTTTCCATTATTATTAGGAATTGCTTCAGGCATAACTTAAGTGCTGTTTCATCTGGTTTGAAAAACATCAGCAATTTTAACATGCCACAGCAGTACCACAGAGCGGATAGACATTGAAAAAGGGTAGGATAGAAAGTGAAAAATAATTGCTTAGTTCCATGGATGTCAGCTGTTATGGAACTGACAGCTAGAAGTATATTTATTACAATAGAGTCTTTCTAGAAGTTTTAGACTTTCTTCTTGACGTCTTTTGGTGTCAATTTGTAATTAGCTGCGCTAAAGCTGTGGACATTTTTTTAAAAGCTCACATAAAAAATGTGACATAACATTAGAGGGAAACATTAACTGATGTTTGGAGTTTTTTGCCAACATTTTTCTTGACTAGTTTTTGCTTTTGTACTTTTTTTCTTTAATTTGCAGCAAACAGAAAAGTGACATGGTGTCAGAGCTGACTTTTTATTTTAATTGTTGTGTTACATCATGTCAGGTTCTGTGCTTACATGATAGCATTTGGTATGTTAAAGGAAGCTGACAGCTGCATGATGAAGTGTGACATTTATAGTTAAAAGGTACAACTGATGTGAGATATCTGATCTTAATGCAGTTTGCCACTTGAACATTTTACTATACACAAACTTCATGGAATGATTTTGGGTTTTTTGAATTGCACAGGTAGGCCTATGTTTGTCCATCAGGAACATAAATGCTTATTAAATAACGCATGAGAATATGAGAATTTCCACATCCTGTGGCGTGATCTCTGTCATATTTGCAGTGCTGTTTAGCAACTGTTTGTCATAAGTTTTCACTTCACACAGAGAAATAGAAGACATCAGTTCTGGTAAAAATGATACCTTGTTTATTTCTCCATGGTCGAGTGTTGTATATGGGGGAGGGGGGGAAACCAGCAACCTTTAGCATTTCTTGGAGGTGTTAATTAAAGATATTACTTAAGCCAAGAACTCAACTGATTATTTATTTTTTTTCTTTCCAAAACAGTCTTTTGAAGGTCATGGATGACTTGAGTTTATAACAAATAGTTGAAAAAGAACTCAATATAAACTAATGGTGTATGTGTAAATTATAGTGGGAAGTCTTTATAGTCACCTGTACAGCACTTTTAGCCAAAATTGCACTTGCTTGAAAAAATAAAAAATGCTCATTTCTTGAACACTTTGCTGGTATCTACAGTGTAGAGAATGGAATAGGGCCTCTCCAGCTTTAAAATTGTCTTCCAGAGGTGGCTACCTTCTTTCTGGCACTAGGCAATATCAGATCCTAATATAAATTCTTTACTTTGAAACAGATTCTTTAAATTTTTTATAGTACCAAATCTGAATAATTCACAGAAGTGCAGAAGCTTCTGTACTGCTACTCCAATTCCTATAAAGCCTTGCAGAGTGGAGCTAAACTAAGTAGGTAGTAAAGGACTTGATGAAACCTAGTTACTTGTGTTTGAGTAGAGTGAGAAGGCCTATATCCCCTCCTGACAGTCATTGTAGGATTAATGAGCAGAACAGCTATTTCTCAGCCTCACAGAATTAGGAGATAAGAGGCTTACAGGCCAGAGCAATAAAAGGATTTCCTACTTGATAGGCTGAGGAAGTTCAGCTGCAGCAGATTAGGAGGGGTTCTGCCTAGAGAACAAACCACTGGAGTTCGGTAATGGAGCATTTTGGAGAACTTGTGATAGGGTTGCAGCCTGATAGAGAAGGGAATGCACAGCTTCCTTGAATTCTCCTTCCCAAAAGCTGTGCCTAAGAACAGGCTGAAGATTTGGGGTGGGAATTTTTGTAGAGGAGAGTGGAAGCTATATAAAGAGAGCTTAGCAAGCTGGAAATGCTGATCACTTTGTGAAGCTTATTAATATGTGCCCTCTCAAGGCTTTGTGTGACTGGGTTAGTGGAACAAAAATGAGGGAGCTCTGGCCACCCTCTTAGATAAGTCAGATGTTCAGTTTGGAGTTTTTGTAAAGCTGTTGAATTAATATTTGCTTGACTGTCCTGTTCTTTTGTCTTTTTTTTTTTTTTTTCCTGAGCTACTATGAATGTAACACATCACACTTAACCTTTGGTTAGTTTTTTATTAATGGCAACTTAAGGTAGGAGTTTTCCACTGTAACTAAAATCTTGGATTACTCTAGATCTCTGTGGCTGACATTTGCTTGTGCCTTTTTTTTCACTGGTAGGCCTGTAGGCAAGTTTCTCTTTGATGTAAGTACTCTGCTTAGTGAATGGTTACTTTGCCTTCCAAATTTGCTAGTAATTCTTCTTGCCATTAGTTGTCTTTCATTATCAGAGTGGTTGAGAAGACTGTCTTGATGTGGTATTTGAATAAATGAGTAAAAGCAAAAAAGCTAAACTCAGTAGCGACAAGCAGTCCTTCCTCAAATGGATGGACAATTGGTCTCAACCTGGTTTTGGCTGGTGTCACTGGGCTTGTGAACTCTGAAATTAAATGCTTTCTCAAAGGCTATTATCTTTGTTTTACTTTCTTCCTGTCCTATATAGTTTTGCCCAAGGTGTTGTTTTGTTGTGTAGAACCTGTATCCCTGATGAAAAGGAGGCTTCTGGGATGGGAAATAGGAGTCTGTGCAGGTGTTAGAGCATAGACACTGCCACACTTTGTTTTTTCTCTCAGATAGCTCTTCTCCACTTCTGCAGTTCCCTGTTGTTGCAAATGCTTATTGGCTTGAACAAGTTTGGCTAGGCAAAATGGAAAGATTGTGGATGAAAAGGAGAAGTATATAGAAAGTGTAAGCACGTATGACTCATGTTGAAGGACTGACAACAGAAGTATGGAGTTTACGTACTGTCTGCATGCCTGGAAACTTTTTTAAGGTATGATTAGCTAGTTGTGGTTTCATTGTTGTCCTTAGTACAAGGAAGATAAAGGATGCACCACTTGTTTACCATGTGCTTGCATCAGAACTTTTTTCTTTTGCTGCCTCTCCACCTCTTGAACTGGATACAGTGATTAAATGAATGTTGCTTAATAATTCTAACAACCAGAGAAGACTGCTCTGGTGAAACTGTGGCCTGATGGTGGAGAAGCACTAGGAGGCAGGAGTTATGCTGGAATCTTACCTTGGTTTCAATATATGCTCATTTATATGAGAAGTGCCTTTGTTTCATTAAGTTGATTGATTACCTTTCATTTTGAGATGACTGCTCTAACAAATAAGCAATCTCTTCTTTCTTTCACTGTTTAAAAAGCATAGTAGAAACCTAATGTGCTTCATTACCCTGATTTATAAAAATGCAGACAAACCGGAATATGTAGAACTCTTAAAAACAGGATGAGATGGGAAATGAGTTTACATCTTTTCAGATATCACATCTGTGTAGTCACATGTTAGAGGAGATCTCATGCTAAGCCTCTCTGATTTATTTCCATACCTTTAATGCCATCTTATGCATTTGTTTTTTAATTTGAAATTCTGTGTTCGGTGCTGAAAGAGCAGCAATGTACTTGGGCTTGCCTAATGCAGCAACTACAAGAAATGTTGGAGTTGTTTTGTTTGGTTTTTTCCTTTTTGGCATGAAGGGCCTGTGGTCCTCTGTCAAGATCACATCATTGCATCACCCAGTTAGGAAAACACTGAATGTAGATTAAATATTCCCTAAAGTTACTTTTTTTGCAAAGATTTGGAATACTAACGGGGCAAGCACGTGTGTCATGCTGCATGCACAGGTATGATCCAGTAGAGAAACTGTGTTTCTTTTAAAGGATGGTTTCTGAGGATAAAGAAGAATTCAAGAGAGCAAAAGGTCATACAGTGCAGCTTGCCTTAGCATTGTCAAATCCCATCTGCTTGTCTCCTCTCCACAGGGCAGAATACATTGGATTATTGTACACTCAAAGTTCAGCACACCACTTGCACTTTTCCTTGCAAAAGAAAGCCTCGTAGGCTTTAGGGGCTTGTTACGACTTTGAGACTGTCATGCTACAGGGTTTTATTCCCTGAGGTGCTGTTAAAGATAGAGACATACTGTTCGGAGCTGTCATACTGGCCAGCAAGTAGAAGGTAAAGATTGGAAAAAATGTAATTTCTTTTGACTTTATCTTAAGGAAAGTAAAACAATTTGATGATTAGATGTGTGGGACATAGTGCCTTGATGTCTACTCGAACTAATTTCTTCATCCTCTTAAAAGAGCACTACTCCCCCTTGGCTACTCAGGAGAGAAGGTCATTTTTCAAAAACTTTATTGGACAGAAGTCTTGCCGTTAAACCATTCGCACTGCTTTCTAAGTGGAATCTTCCTTCTGCTGTTAATCGTAGAGGACTGGTGCAAGTTCCACAAGTTTGCAGAGACTTAGAAGGAAAGAAAGGAAGTATTAAATTCTTATGTGTTAAAACATATCGCCAGCCCATTTATCTGGCTTCTGTGCAATTACAGCATGATAAAATGAAATTATATTCTGTCTTTCATCTGTTGTGCTCTGTAGCATCTAAGAATGAGTTTAATTATACTTTTGGAAGGGAAGAGATGCGGTGGTTAAACAAAATGGATGGGCAAGAGCAGTAATAGGGAAGCTGCAGATAGTCTGGAAATGACTGGGCTTCCTCCAGTTATGCATGGACGTGTGTGCCTGCATGAGGATTTTGAGAGGGAGAAATGGGTTTGAATTGCCCCAAACCAGTGGCACGATGCTGAATGGGTTGTTACACAAGTGTTAGAGATGTTTGTATTCTTTACTTACTTGTTCTAGACAAGAATCTAACATTTTCCAGTCTGTGCAAAATTCATGACGTGTGAGAGATGGCATATAATCACTAACATTATGCTCATCAGCACTGTATTTCCTCTGAAGCTGTAAAGCATCGTAGTAGGCTGGAGTAGAGGAGTTTGAGCTTCTGTAATCTGCAAGATCAAGACCCACTCAGATTCCCTGAGACTTCTGCCTTGATACAGAATTAAAACAGGAGATTATTTTGAGCCAGGTGCAAACTCTTCTGTCTGTCTGCTTTGGATCAGTATTTTCACTATGCTAAGAGAGCTGGGTGTGCATGTAGCTTTTAAATAAGCATCATTCTCTGTGCACATGTTAATGTTTGCAACTGATGTGTAATCGTTGCATGCTTTGTGGAAAGGTGTGATGTTCATCTTGCCTTTGTATCATTTACCTTCTTCTTACATCCCAGATGGATCGGAGTTCAGCAGATGGACTTGGCCTTTTATTTACAGAGAATGATTTTCTGTGCTTCCAAACAAACTGGAAATATCCCAGCAGTTCTGTCTAAAAGTGATCTCCAGAAGCAGAACAATAGTACAGGCTCTGCTAAAGTTAGCTTCCCTTAGCATAAAAGACTTATGAAAATTATTTACTTTCCTTCCTCTGGATGTAACTCTGCACATGTGTGTCTGCTTATGTTCCTTAGAAGACTTTCTTGCTTCTTTGAAGTGTGGAGACAGAAGAAGAATGAGTACAAGGATGCTCTTCAATTTGAGGAATTTTGGTTTGCTTTTAATATAGCAACATGATGTGTTACTCACCAAAGCTACTTCTCTTACTATAGGCATGGAAGAAGACTTCTGGCCCCTTAGGAAAGGTTAATTTTTGTTGTTGATATAAATTAATAACTCTTGTAAGTACCGAATTCAAGTAATTTTTTACTTTTAGTAGTAACAGTAATCAGTGACATGGTGATGCAGCTAAAATTAGTAGCAGCGGTCTGAATGTGGAAAGCATACTGATGTCTACCTTTTAATCAGAACAGATGGGGAAAGATTTCTCTTATACAATCCTGCAAGACTAACTCACTTCTGTGAGAGAAAAATCACATTGGACTTCAATTAAATGGTTATATGTTTCTCATCTCACCTTGTATTAAAAAAAGTGCTACTATCCTGTGATACAGAAATTACTTTAGAAAGTGTTTTTGAGGGTGTGTTTCTAAGAAAAAAATATTTATTTTAAAAAGCTGCAAAATGTTGACATTTTCTCTTTAAATGTATTTTTTACTTCCTTTTTGTATTCAAGCCGTCTCTTTTAAAGATTTTTGCAGTAAATAAATAGAACATTGTCATTCATTATTTCATTAATCTTAGGCAAATAACAGATTATCAGTTTTATGGAGTTAAAAGTAAACTAAAATGTAACCTTTTTAAAACAAAAACCTGCTCACTTGCCACAGAAGAATTTTGGATGAAATGCAGCTGTTGAGCAGTTGCTTAAAATAAATTACATACTTTAAACCCACCAAGAAGATATATGAGGATTCAAAACTGTGTCACATATCCTGACCTACTGAGAAAGAATGCTTAATGAAAAGACTACTGTACGTTTCACTGTATCCTTTGCAAGGAGGGTGAAATTCAGGTCAACAGGATAGAAAGCTTCCAGGACTCAGGAAACCTGAACAATCGATCACTGAGTAAACATTATTGCAGATACTTATGGAGAGTAATTGATCTTGAACACAATAATAGGCTTTATAAAAGGATTTAAGTAAGTTGTAATGTTTCCATATCTACCCTAGTATGATATATTGACAGTAATTACATATGCATTTGTAAGTTAGTCTCTGATTACCTTAATAGATTATTTTTTTTATTTCATTGACATTGAAGTTTCAGCCCAGACTTTTAAGGTGCAAAGGTTAATTTAAAATCAGAGAAGAGATGAGTTACTTAGATGTTATAATAGCATGTCTCAGCAAGAATGAAATACTGAGGTTTTATAAAAAAAAATAGAATGTTCTCATTTATGACAAATTTGAGGTTGAACTAATAGTAGCCTAATAGCTTGTGGTCGCCATATATTTATTTGTAAAACATTTGCAAAACTATCCACTGGCTTCACATCTGGAGGCTTCACATTGTTTCAAAACACAAAAAGAATGCTCCCACTGACATGAGGTAGCTAGATTGCCTCAGCTATTGACTGGGACACGTTTTTATCCTTATATAAAGACTTGTGAGTTTAAAAGAAGGAACACTGTTGCCTTGGACTTTAGGCCAATATATTTTTCTGCTTGCAGTAGTAAGCAATTTTTAACTGCCGCTGTAACTGAAAGAAATGGAAAATATTTCTTTTTTTTCTTCCACCCATAATGATTCCTGACAGTCTCTCACACTGCATTTGGCAGAACTTTGTATTCACTCTTATCTACAGCTGTTAAACTTTTGCATTATGGTGTGGCTCTTACATGGAGCAAGACAAAAGGAGAACATTTTAATATGTGATTGTCTGAACACAGAATTTGGCAGTCTGCCTCGGAAGCAGGCGTGGTACCTGAAACAATTTATGATAAATTTTTTTATGTAGTTGACAAGATTTCTAGCTGCTTTTGCACCCTAAATAGTGTGGACATCTGATTTGTGCCATAATGATTGCTTTAGATCTATTCCATTACTCAAGTGAGACAGGTAACCTTATTAGAAAGTTAGCACTAATTCTAGGTATGGGGTTTTTTTTTTAGTGCTGACAACTGACATGGGTCTTGTATAGATACCATCAAGAGAAATAGTTGGAAGCTTGCTGTTTGTTGGTTGTTTTTGTTTGTTTGTGGGGTTGGTTTGATTTGTTATTTGTTTGACCCTTACTACTGAAAGTGGGCACGTTTTTCCTCCTTTAGTCGGAAGAGATTTAGCCTGAAAAATATTATCAATATTCCAGAGTGGAAACTCTCTCCTTTTTAATCCCTGTGAAAGATGATATCACTTCCTGTAGAAAGTACTAGTAAAAAACAAAGTTATGTGACATGTATGTGTGAGGAAAATAGTCTTAATTTTAAATTTATCAGTTTGGAATTAAGAGAGATTTGATCTTTTTACAACAGGAGTACCCAGATAATTAAGTATTTTTGCAAATTCATGAGGGCACATCTGCTCACTAGCCATTAGGAAACAAAATGCTTTAATATAATCGCGTATTTTCTACAAATATCAGACACGGAGACTGTTTTGAGTTGTGCAAGCAACTTTTCTAGAGGCTTTTCTCCCACCACACTGTCATTACACTTCATTGCTGACAGGCGAAAATACTTCACTATCTGGTGGGTTTGTCTTGTCAAATAACCAAAACATGGAGTGAATTGAGGCCACCAAACTGTTCAATTGCCTTTCTTACAAAATGGCAGAAGATGTCCTAATGACAAGACAGGATATCAGAAAATATGCTTTCTGTTACCTTCTTTATTTCTTATTGCATTTGGAGGCAAAGTTCATCTACATTGAAGTCAGAGGGCCACCTGCTTCCCCAAGCTTTAAAATTTTGCATGCATTTGCTGCATAGCAGCACAACATGTTACTGTCATTACAAGTATTATTACATTACAATAATGTTTTGTTCTTAATTGACAACTTTGCATCTAGTGGCTATGCAATTCTGGTGGTAATTTCTAATAGCAGGCCATGTCTTCCTGATCGTAATACCCTGTTCAGTATTGCATAGATACACTTTTTTTCACACTTTACTTGAACTAGCATATTTTAGAATGGCATCTCAAACATTTCATGTTTGGCCTTCCTGATAATTGATGAGAAATCAGAATTTTTTTTTTTTTTTTGGATTTGCACTGGATGACATCATATAATTTATTTTGTACTTGCTTAAGCAAAAGGGAACAATACCTTAACTGTAGAAGTGAGAATGCACTGTCTGTTTCAGTGTCAGTCTTCTAAAAATGCATGTTTCTAGTCATTCCTGAAATGCATTTTAAAAACAAATAGTTTTATGCAATACCTATATTACTGTAAAATAGTTTAATGTTAATAAAAAACAAACCCTCTTTTGAAATGTTTTGATTTAATATTTAAGGGGAAAATGTAAGACCATCAGGCTTTACTGTCGATGCCTGCTCCATGGTAGCAGACCTTCCACTTCTGCAGAGCCCTCATGATTTCAATAATATCTACTTTCATTTCAACAGTCCAGCCACGTGGATCAAATCACCAGGCCAGAACTTCATTGCCTTCTAAAAAGATCTATCTATTGCAACGTGCTAATACTGTAACAAAGAAAAAGTGGTTTTCCCATACAAGAGATAGTAGGTGCTAATCTTGACTGAATTTGTGCTTAGAGAGAAAGTGAACAATTCTAGCCTTTTCCCTATTGTGTTCTTTTTTATTTTTAACTTAAAAATTTCTGGACTACAATTGTGGCTTTAGTGGGAATTCTGCAGCTATCCTGATGATACTGGCTGTAGGAGCTGCATCCCTGAAATTTTATAACTGACTGTTAGCGGATCTTCGTGCTTCAGTACTGTAATTATTAGGCTTGCTCCAGGAGAGAACTTAAATGTCTGTGTAACTTTATGCATGTGAATAGTTTTGCTGGTTCCAGTGGGAATACCGACATGCATCTGTGCTGAAGTGCTTTGCTGGATCAGGTCCTACACCTCCGCTGGAAGCCTCCTAGGGATATGACGGCATTGTCAACCTAGCTATTATGACAAGAAGAGTCTAAATTTTACTTTTTAATTGAAGGTTCCCAAGAGAAAGTTAGGCTTGGAAAATTCATTTATCAATCTATCCATGTAGTTGTCTATTTTTAAAAGATGTAATGAAAGGAGATGTGGACAGTGAGAGAGATTTGCTCTCAGCTTATCTAAAGTATAACTTTTGATATGTGTTTTGTCCTTAGGTGGGACTAAAAGAAAATTCTCTAAAACATTGTATAGCTATTAAACAGAGTTTAAGAAATTTTGCTGAAAGACAAGTATCGTACCTGTACATAGACATAAATGCATTCATAAAAGGTAAAGAGTTTTAAATGTTTCCTGATTTGGATCAATACTATTTTTCGTTGGCATTTTCTTACACTTTTGTTTGTTGACAGGTAATAGGTACCACAAGTATTTCAAAGCAATTCATATGAATTATTGTTATAAGAAAACATTTCTGCAGTAAGCTATACTTGTGTGAGTGTTAACCAATGTACTTAGACTAGTTAACCTTCAGGGAGTTTTGTTGGGTTTTTTTTCTTGTGACAAGGTGGCAGATGTGATTGCCTTTGAATTCAGAACTTCTCTGTTAGAGAAGCAGACATATCACATGTCACCAGCACAGTGTTTTCTGAGCCTAGCTAGCAAACTGCCATTGTCAGCATATGTTAAAATGGATAATAAAGGATATGGAAAGTCTTGCATGACCGAGCAGTGAACTTCTTGTTAACTGTGCATTTAGCAGTTCAGATCTTTAGAAGCGAAATCTCTAATGCTGGATTTAATCGATAACTTTCATAGCTGTGGTTTGACAAGACTACATGGGCAATAAACGTTAGGTCAGTCTACTGTTTTGGCTTCAAGTACCAATGTTTAGTCAAGTCCTTTTCTGAAATGCTGTGAAGTCTTTAACACCCTACAGTAATGGTAGTTGCTATTTAAATTAGGGCTGCAAAGATGATTAAGGGCCTTTCATACAAGGAGAAACTGAGAGAACAGGGTGTGTTCAGCCTGGAGAAGAGAATGCTTAGGGGGATCTTACAAATGTACATGAATATGTGATGTGAGGGAATGAAGAAAAGAGAAGCAGACTCTTCTCAGCAGTGCCCAGTGTCACAACAGGAGGCAGTGGGCACAGACTGAAACACAGCAATTTTCATCTGACCACAAGAAAACATTCATTATCAGGGTGGTCAAGTGTGGGGATGGATTGCAAAGACAGGTTGTGGCATCTCCATCCATGGAGCTAATCAAAATCCAGCTGGATGTGGTCCTGGGTAACTTGCTGTAGCTGATCCTGTTTCAGCAGAGGTGTTAGACAAGTCAGGCTTGATGGGGCTCTGAGAGACCTGATCTAGTTAGAGATGTCCCTACTTGCTGCTGGGGGACTGGACTAGATGACCTTTAAAGGTCCCTTCCAGCACAAACCATTCTGTGATTCTCTAGGTTCTAAGATGATGTCTGCTCTCAAGAGGTCTGTCCAGCCTAAGCAATTCTGTGACTCTGTAAAAGTGCTTATATATTTATATATATATCTATCTATCATGTATATGATATTCACAGTCATGCCAATGATTTTATAAATATGTGTTTATGTAAAAATCAGCCATTGACCACTGGAGATACATAATGTTTTAACAGAAAAACTGGAAGTATGTATATGCATGGTAGTTTGGTCAATGATACTTATTTACTCCTAACTCCTGTCTCCTCTTCTTCTTCTAACCCTCTCTTGATTTACTTAAAAATGAATTTAAACCTAAAATAAGGTTTTGGAAATGTCTCTGATGTAGCTGTGGGGGTGATTCTGAAGATAGATTATAAAGGATCACAGATTTCTTATATTCCCTCTTCTCTTATTCTCACTCAAGTGCACATGGTAGGAAAAGCAGCCTTAGCAAGAAGCCCCGGCCTTGTTTTTTGTGGCTTGTTTTTTTCATTTGTTTTGTTTTGGGGTTTTTTTATTGATTTGTTGTGGGGCTTTTATGTTTGGGTTGGGTTTTTTTATTATTTCGTTGGTTTGGGCGTGGGGGTTGGTTTGCTTTGGTTTTTAAAGACCTCTGGTCCTTCTGGAAGGATGTTTGCAGTACCTCCAGACACTTCTGCTCTTTATCAGTATCTGCTAAACCAGATAACATGTTTTTTTTTTATCCCAAGCAAAAGCAAAAGTTTATAAATGTAATACTGGTAGAATAGAACTCTTCTAGTTTGGTATATGTGGGAAGGAAGCACAGATACTGAATGCAAGACAGTATCTGCAGAATTACCAAGATTGATAATTGATGTTTGCAAATAAGTATCTTTTCTGAGATTTTAGTAAGTAAATGATTTATCAATAAACATAGATTTTAAAAAATGCAGGTTTTGGTTCCACATTTGGATTTAAAAGACTAAAGTTCTTCCCATGTGCTCTTAATGGCACCAGAATTGGTGGAAATTGCACTTTTTTTTTTTCTTCCTAAACATGATTATAATAATGCCAGATTAGAAATTGATGTGCTTTGGTATGCAGTTTAGATTAGTGAAGTCCAAGACCTGTTTTCAAAGTGAACAATGAATTTTATGGTCTAATTATATAAATACATAAGTATGTAACATATACCTTAGGAAATACTAAATTAGATAAATAAGTCTGTGAGCAGTTACTCCATCTTTAAAATTATGTTTATTTTTTCTACGGATATGAGATTTAGGGTTAAAGTGGTTTTCAGCATTTAATTTTAAATGTTACATGTGCATTTAGTGTGGATATGAGGGAAAAATTTAGCATATGCAGATCCTATTTATTAACTCCATGGCCCGAAAATCTTTTGATGTCATGATTACAGTTTGAAATCTCCTTAGGTCTTTGCTTGAATTATTCAATTAAAATGTTTGATTAATGTGCATTTCCTGTCCTGTGTCTGGCAGTGAAAAAAGAATCTATGTTACTGATTATTTCCAGGTTAAAAAAAAATATATTATTAAATATGTCAAAAATTAAAAAATATATATATATATAGCAAAAGCAATTACATGATTCTCATAGTTTTTTTTAATTCTATTTTTCAGTTTCCATAGCTAGACGTGTCCAAGACCCCTTAGCTGAGCTAGTGAAAATCGAGCCCAAACACATAGGAGTTGGAATGTATCAGGTAAGATAATACATATCATTTAATCTAAGTAATCTATCACACTATAGAGCAACACCAAAATGCTGCTTTATAATTGTCAGCTAGTTAGGTCTCCTTTAAAAGACATTTGTAGAGTTGATAGAATGATAGTAAATGCTTAGAAGTTATAAACTGCCTATTTTTTTAATCTCTACTTTTAATGATTGTGATTGAGACTCTGAAATGGCTGTAGCCAGATGTATAGTCTATTAAAAACATCAAATCAGACAGGTAACCTGATCTGTAAAGCTTTCTCTTTTTTTTGTATTGTTACAGCAATGGGGTTTAGCTCTTTGTGTAAAATATAATGAGATACTGATCCTCCATTTAGAAGCCATTCATTTGTACCATTAAGTGTATTCCATCTTAGAGGTTTGTAAGAAAAGCATTTGTTTTGAAGTTTTTCGTTTACTAAAGATGAATTGGAAATTGTTTGACAAATTTTATTTTTATACGGTTTTCTGGGTTATTTCTGAGAAGTAACTTTTACCTTCAAAGTGTCTTTGCAAAGTGAATGGTATTGAGAAGTGGTGCATAAGTTATTGTCATTTTATAGCCTACTGGCAGCCATTCAGGAAAGCATTTATGCATGTGCTTGAGTCCCAGAATAGAATATAGAACGTGAGTAAATTTGGAAGGCTGGAACAGAATTCAGAACAGAAAACAGAACTGTCTGGATCTCTGCTTTCAGGTTAGCGCATGAAAATTAGTGGAATGGAATGCAATTAGCAGTCTAGAATCTTTTAGTGCCACTGCTAAAGGTGACATGACAAAGGTGCTATGAAATTTTTTTAAAGTGTATATAGTTTTGTTTTTAAATAACTGAGATCAGCATCTTAGTTGGTTAAGGTCACACTCTGTACTGTTTTGCAAGCTCAACTTGTATTGCCACAGACAGTAAAATGTACTCATACTGCTTTCTAACTGCAAAACTTACTGGTAAAACTAACAAATAATTAATCTTCCAGTATGAACTATACCATAGTTTTTGAGGAAAATTAGACTGAAGGGTTGAAATACAGTCGATTTCTTTAACATATGTATCCAGATTTCAGTAAGTATTCTTTAATGATGGCAGCTATAAATCAGGCGGTGGTCATCTGGCAAAGAGGAGCTTCTATTATGCATAGTTGATTTCCTTAGTTATGGAGAAACAGTGCTTTTGTTTATAACAGTAGCAGCAATAACAAAATAATGGAAAGTGGTACAGATTTTTGTTGTACCGTGCTTTAAGAAAAAACGTATTTAACAAAAAAATAATCTTGAAACGATACTTCAGCATTTTGTGAAGTTGGTTGTACTTTTTAAACAAAATTTTAAAACTTCCAAAATGGAATATTTTACTATTTGAAATATACTGTAAATTTGTAAATGTTAGGAACTTGCATCACTGTGCCTAGAAGGGATTGATTTAGATAAACACTATCTCCTATGGCCCACATGCATGTTGTGCAAGCATACGTGTAAAGCAAAAAGGCACAGCTTTGATGGTGGTTGTATGGTTTTGGGACCATGATATTATCAGACGAATGTTGCAATGAACGTATTGCAGCAGTTCACTACTGGCTCCGTGACTGAAGCTGGTGTCACTTACATTGTATTGAGACTCCTATCAGAATTAAGTCTCACTAGAGAAGCTACAAGATGTAGACATTTCTAGGGTACTAGAGCTTTATGTGACGCTACTGAGAGCAAATTCGTACTCTTGAAAGCAAAATCAGAAGCACTGCTGCCCTTTGCGGGTGAGAGTTCTCCTGTTGCAGGGGAGAGAAAGGGAAGAGAAGAGGAATGAAGCTGTTATGACTGGTCTTCCTTCAGAGAAAACAGCTACTTGCTGGTGTCTTGCAGGGCAGACATGGAAAAAGCTGTTGTCTTGTGTTGTACAGGGAGTCCCAGAGTAATAGCTGGTATAATACCTCAGATAAACGAGTATTTCAGGTACAGATTTTTGTTATCCAACACAATTTGAAAGATTTTATTATATTTTAATTTATAATCTAGTTGCTAGGTTTTTTTGTTAATTTCTGGGATGAAATATGCAGTGTGTAGTCTAGCTGAAAAATGTAACAGGCTTTTCAGAGTTGGTTACTTTCTTAGCTCACGAACTATAAATATAACATTCAAATATGACTTCTCCTTTCTTAAACACCATGAAATTGATATTTAAGAATTTGACTAATTCAGGTTTTGGCATTCTTGTCCTGAAGGACAGGTAGCAAACAGTCCTGCACTCAGCCTAGCTGAGACTGTGCTGCTGCCGATGGCTGTGGAAGCCATTTAGCACAAATAGGATGGTGTTCTCTTGAAGGGTGGTTGTACGCTCTACTATGTATTGATCGAAGCATGAGCTCCCTGAAGGTATGGTTCTGCCTTTTCTGCTACTCCTGCCCAAGTGCCAAGATCCTTTTCTGGTGCCAGTAATGGCTACATGATGTCCTGGGTTGACATAAGGGAGGGGCAGCAGTGCGTAGCCTGGGGGAGGAGTGGAGCCAGGGATACTGATTTCACAGCAGCCTGAGTTTTGATTGACTTGGGATATGGCCTTTGTATCAGTTTAAGATAACCAGAGGTCCGAAACTACTCTGCTTGAAAGGCAATGGCAAAGGCATTAATTTCTCTGTCTTTTCTGAGATTTTTTGGTTTGTTTTTTTTTTCTGGTGAAGTAGAAACCTGCCTGAGGAAGGCTGTAGCTTTTGTAATGGCACTGTGGCACAGGAACATTGTATGTTCAGCTGAGTGACCCCCTTGGGCAGGAGCTGCTGCTATCAGCCATGACAGTAGTGCCACAGGAAAGTGGAGTTGTCATGTGTTAAATCTGCTGCTCACAATATGAGCTGCCTCAAAGTGTGTGGAGTGTGTGCCCCTGCCCCCCAAGAGTACTGTGTGAAGGGGCTGTGTTTTCTATAGCCTCCATGGGATTTCTTGTCCCTCCCACCTGGCCTCTTGGTACTCTGTGTGCATATTTGTGGGAATATTGGTGTTTTTTAATTTTTCTAGTACATGTTTTCCAAGTTAATCAGCTCATTTGGGTATGGATACTTTGGTTATGGAAATATGAGTTTCTGGGTAGCAGATATCTGTAGGTCTCATCACTTGAGATTTGTGTTTACTTACTACAAAAAAACTTGAAACTTTCATTTGACCACCTGCTTTTATTCTCATTTCAAGTTATGATTCTGAGTTTGTGCACTACCAAGAAAATCGGGTTTGTCAGAGAAAAATAAACAGGCCCCAGATCTCTTAACAGGTATTTCCTTAAACAAAGAGAAGCGCAACCTGATTTATTAGGGCCTCTTTCAGACTAAATTCCAGTTGCCTAAAGGTCCTTGTCTTCCTTCATCTTTATCTCATTTTATCGCATTAGGAAAATTGTTCTTTCCTCCCAGACAGGAACTTCGCCAAAATTAATTTATCACCTTCAGGCCATATTACTATGATTTCTTCTGTAGCTGAACATGAAGATGATGCCCAGACTCTGCCTGATACAGAGTATATTTGCCTTGCCACCTCCCCATGGCAGTTCAAAGCTGGGGAAGAAAGTTAGCGTCTCAAGACTTTATTATGCTGCAAACTGAATTTTGGCTGACAAATTACCACTGTAATGATCTTGGATGATATAGATAAGAGATGAGAACAAAGCCTCTTAACAAAGATTGTGGTCAGGGAATTGAATTCCAGATCAAAGAAAATTAATAAAAAGGATGCATAAAGAAGAAAAAAGAACAACAAACAGTAACAAAATCTGCCTTCCTCTCAAACAGAAACCCAACTTCTCATAGGAGAATAAACCAGAGTTAGCATAGATGTTCTGTCCTCCAGTTCCTATCACAGACAAATAGCCTCAAATAAAGGGGGAAATAAATTAATAAACATTTAAAAAGTCAAAACCTAAACCTGTATTGTAGAACAAAGAAAGGAGAAATAATGCTAAGGGGCTATGTTAAGTTATTTTGGTTTGGGGTTTTTTGTCTGTTTTTTATTGGGTTTTTTTCTGTTCCTTCAGTGCATAAAATTTATGGATGCTGAGAAACCAGTAACCTCTAGGGAAAGAGCTAGGTGGAGCTCAAACTCACCTGTAACCTAAGAACAAAATACGTTGTGTCTTGATCAGAATTTTTGACAAGTCATATATAATATTTAAAAATTTACACCACATCTGATCTTGAAAAAGCAATATCCTATTTGTTCTTTCTGATTTTTGGAGTACTAAAATCTTTTCATGATATATTTTTGTATGTGGTAACATCTTTACTGTTTGTAACATGTTTGGAAAATTAAAATTCCAAAAGGATGTAAGACATCATGTATGTAGTTTTATAACCTCTGAAGTGGGATAATGCTTGATTCCAGATGTAGCTGGAGCATTTTCTGTCAAATAAAACTTGTAAGAAATAATCTTAAGTAGCAATTTCTTCGGGGCGGGGTGGATATTGAGCAACTGCCTGGTTTATTTTCTATATATAAAGCCTAATCAGAATGCTTGATAATAAATAACTTTGGAAGTGTCTTTCTGTCCTTTTTCCTCCCGTTATTGAAGTGCATCATTTTTCCATTTCATTATTACTTACAGGACATTTTATAATTTCAGTTGCAATTTGATATGCCTTTTAGGCTTGGGGTTTTTCCCCTCAAAAAAATTGCATGTTCTATTAAATGACAATGCAACTTTAGGGAACACTTTTAATCAGATGCACTTCATCTTTAATTGGACCAGTTCTGTCTTAATTTTAGTATTGCAGATATAAACCACTTTAAAATCTACAGTCAGCTAGTTAATAGTGAGGCATCTCACTGAAGTTGTATCTCAGTTTAAAGGAAGGAGGGTTTTTTTTCTCCTTGAAGGCCATGTAGAACACCTTCTGCCATCACAGGCCAGCCCCTGTGTAGGTCCTTCCTTCCCTGCCTCAGTGCCAAACCGTACTGATGAGGGGGACCTGGTAGGCAGTGATGGAAGGATGTTAACTGGCCTCTCTTGCACATGGCTGAAACCACGCTTAGCCATTTTAGTTTGTTACATTCTTTAATCATCATCTTCCTTCTTCAAAAGATGTGTATGGCATTGCCACCGTCAAGTCTTTCTAAACCGTCAGTGGGTGCTTGTATAACAAGATGGGTATTAAAAAGGTGCAGCATTAACCTAATTTTTCACAGTAATATCATCTAATTTATGGGTTTTTTTAGTCTTCTGAAGGCCCATCATGCAAATTTACTTAAGGCAAACTGCGTATTTAATGCTTAATAGTTACTATATTTTGAGATATTTAGGAGGTGAACTATAGCAACATTTCAGAAACACAGTGTTCGAAGGGACTCCTAGAGTACCTCTAAGTACAAGAGTAAGGTCAAATACAGTTGGGTCAGCCTCTTACACCTGTGGGCTGAACAAGCCTATGCATTATTTCTGTGTTGTCTGTTTCCTTGTCCCTTGCACTGCAGGTATTCATTACCTTTGCTAGGGTTTTGTAAGAACAGTCTAACTTGTAGCTTTATTTGTTAAGCTTTAGATATTGTTAAACTTCAGATGCATTTCTTTCCTGTCTAAACCAATATTTTTGGTAAATTAAATGTGTATTTTTTCTCTAATATAGGAAACTTGAAAATTAGTGATTAAATAGGAAGCTGCTGACAAAAAGAAAGCTGTGCAATAGTTTGTGATTGCACATGAGTTGTCATGGTGTGAACATTGGCCATTGCAACAAATCAATGTGTGATTTAAAAATACTTGTCTTTGTTTTTCCTTAAAATAGATACAGTTTTTAATGGTGAAATATAAGAAACTTTGTATCCTTTTGTGTGATTTTAGTTCTATATGCTTTGCATAGTATGCTTTTATTTAGTAATATGGAGCAAAGCATAGGAGGTGGCTGATTTTTTGGGGGGGGGGGGGGGGGGGGGGTTTTTTTTTTTTGTCAGGGAAGGGGTGTTTTAATCAGGGTTTTTAAAATTTTTTTTTCTTTTTTTTTTTTTTTGTGTGATGTTTACATGGTGAATGCTGA
>WTSP01010663.1:13886-26645 GCA_025331215.1 Actenoides lindsayi | reverse complement strand
GACGGGGCCCGGCCCCGCCGCCAGCCCCGACAGGCCCGGCCCGGCCCGGCCCGGCCCGGCCCGCGGGCAGCGCGTCCCTCGGCGGGAGGCGGCGGGTGAGGGCGGCAAGGGCCGAGCCGTGCTGGCTGCGGACGGGCTCTGAGGTGATCGCCGCCTCCGAGCAGCACTTGTCGCCTGCACCACCTTGTGCCGCCCTCGTTACAAACTCGCAGTTTGTCTTTCAGGTTTAGTGGTGATTGTGCGTCACCGTCCCGTGGGGAATCGCGGTCTTTGCCGTCCCTTCCTCCCCTGTCCCGTTACCACATTCGGACTGCAGGTTCCCAGCTGGGGGGAGCCGTCAGCTGGCAGGGCAAGCGGGTTAGTGGAGCTCGCAACGCTTCTGCCACTTCCCAGCCCCAAACCTGCCAGTTCTGGGAAATTTCTGATAGACCTTAAAGGCAGAGAACAGCCACGTTCGGTAAATTCAAGTTTTGTTTCTCCCGTAATAGTCAGCAGTATCCTTTTCTCTTCGCATGTGTCAATAAAGCTCTAATGCAGCACTTCAGAATCCTTTATTGCCTGTCAAAACATTTTGCGATTCACCTTTTTGTGGAAAAAGCTGATCTTTGTTGCTAAAAGGGAGCCGCATTCTGCTGTGATTTTTTGAGGCAGACTAAATAATAATGATGTTTCTTCTAAAATGCTGCAGCTCTTTCACTCACCCAGTCTGGGTAAAGCGTCTGGAAACAGCATAAGCACCTCACCAAACGCGTTTTCTTTCAGGGCACTCTCCTTAGCTTGCAGTCAAGTTTAGTCATTTAACAAAGATCTAATTGTTTCATTTGCAATGGAATTAAAATACCTCTTAGGTACCGGATCTATTTGCAAAGCGCGCATTTTCTGCAGAGTCGTTTCAGGCTGTGCCTGGATCTCGTCCGTACTCTGAATCAAGATGTGGAGGACGAATAGACTCAAGACCTGCCTGTCTCTTCTCCCCAGTTTGCTGTTCTTTGTTCCACCCTTCTCTTCATCGGCCGGGACCTCCCATCCCTTGCCCGCGCCGCTCCTGAGAGGTGGGCATCATCGGCCGTGCCCCTGGCTGGCTGTTAACGAGCGCAGGCCGCGCGCCGGGAACGCCTCCTCGCGCCCACAGCACGCACACTCGCGCTTTTCCTGAGCCTCTGCCCTGGCGGCAGCGGCTTTTATCTGCAAAGGAAGGAAAAGGGGGTGTATCGACCAGTGGGACCCCAGATGTAGCCCAGTAAAGCACTTCCACGCTTCTTAGCCACCTCAGTAGAGTATCTGCCAGTCTCGCAGACTCGTGTTCACCGGCAGCCTCTCTCCTTGAGGTGGATCGTGGAGCTCCGAGATCCCAGTTTTCTGCGGTGTTGTCATTACTAGAGCCTCATTTACACCTAGGTGTTAGGGATGGAAAGAGGTGTCTTCTGCAGAAACCCTGGTGCTTACGCAAGGTTTGAACACAATTCAGTGGTGCTCTCAAAATTCAGTGGCTCTCAAGTGGTGGCTGAGATTAGGTTTGCAACAGAAAACAGATCATTTTAGGATTCAATGTCATCATTTATATTTTGGTATGAAAAAGCTGATCTTTTCAAGAGAGAAAGTCTTAACAATTTTCTAGACGATAGGGAACATAAAAACTGTTTTAAAAGCAATTTTGTCTGAACTCCCTATTAAATATCAGTGGCTAGTGTTAACTGACATAAATTGATGGGTGAAGAGATCATTGCATCTTGGCTGGACTGTCCATTGCAAAGAAGCGGGTATTGTTTGTGGGTTTAAATCGTGCTACACTTTCACATGAAAATAAATCGATATTTGGCCAGCAAGCAACACTTTTGCCGTGTGCATAAGTTAAAAAAAGGTCCAGCATAGAAAAGTTTTAAGTGTACGTTTGTTAATACCTCAAGAAGTAGTTCATTCCCAAAGGCAGGAAAGAAAATTCTTGATTTGTGCCCGCTGCTGTTGACCCAGCAAATCGTGGTCCTCACAGGCCTTCGCAGAGCGCAGACATCCCTGCGCCGAGGAGGCTGAACGTTCTGGCACCTGCTAGGGAGTAGTATTATCTGCATTCTTGGCCACTGGCACGCTCTAATCACATCTTCTGAAAGCTCAGCAGAAGTACCATCTTCCCACGTCAGAGGCTTTCCAGCTTGCTTGATGCATTCCTTTACACACCGAGGGAACAGTTATTGGGATTTTCCCACTGTTCATTTCAATGCTTTAGAAGAATAATAAAAATTATCAGTATGTTTCCTCAGGGAACATGATCTCTCTCATTTCTACTTTTTTTCCTCTCAGGGAAAAAAAAATATTATTTGCTTTCTCATTCTTTCATTCTGTTTAACAGCACCTGGAGCTGATAGTGTGACGATGCACGCAGACAATCCAATAACCCTCCCGAGGGTGTCCTGTCTTTCGACACCACCCACGTACTTCTTACATGTCTTGAAATTAAACACTGATCTAAAAATGGTTCCTAAAATCTGACACTAATAAGAAAAAGCTCAGTCAAGTTCATTAGTTCTGAATCGATGCTGCTTCTTAGTGGCACTGATCATCTTTACGATCACCCCACGTTAGCACGTGTTCAGAACAGGACTGAAGAGAGCGGGTTTCTACCTGAGCAAGGGTGCTTGATGGCAAGGCAGCTGCACCTCGTGGTACCACTTTTTTGTAATAGGAGTGTGATCTCGTACGAGCTCACGGGATGAGGTTGTGTGCTCTACATTCTGTGTTTGCCTCAGGCATTACTTGTGGCTTTTTATCATGTGCTGCTGGCAAGGGAGGGGGAGATAAACTCAGAGACTATAAGGCTTGAGAAGATCTCTTTTGCATCCCCTTTCTTACTTTGCTTATTGTCTGTGGCTAGATGCAAGTGCATTTTATTTCCCAATTAATTTCATTTTGTACAAATGTAATATTTCACGTGCACAAACTTATAAATGAGTCTTTTCTTCTTCATGCAATATTTTTTCCTAATTATATATTGTGATCACAAATAGATTTTAACATAGAAGGGAAAAATGCAGGATTCTAGCTCAGCCATGAGCATCTCCAGGGCTGCTAAGAATGGGGTGTAGGCTGAATTGCTGCGTCTAACCGGGACTGTGTTGCGAGGGGGTGAATCTGTGCCACCGCAGAATGACAGTGTCGGGGGGACAGTGTCACAGTGAGACTTTTCCTTCTCTGCCGGCCTTTGGACGCGCCAGGTTCTCTATCACACAAGGCAGCTGAGAAAGGAAGGTAGGTGTGCACCTGAATATACAAAAGAGTTGGCTGAGTGTGTCAGGAGAACAAGTCATTTGTCAAGTGCTCTCTTTGATTTGGTTAATTTGATCCCAGTTCTGGAGTCAGTAGGGGTGTTACTTTGATAACTGGGCCCAATTGTATGCTGGGTTGTTGCTGATCCCCATCGCTTCTCTAATTAGTTGCAATTCAGCCATCATCTCCACAGAGAAACAGGCCCATGTCAGCACTGCAGAGCAAGGCTTTTCCTGCTGGGCCAAGAGAGTGAGCACAGATTTGCAGGGCAGCCCTAACATCTGTGCACCACAGTCTGTGGAGCCTGCTGCCTTGTGCCCCACGGAGACTCGTCCAATGGCCTGGAAACGCTCCATGTGCTTCTGCGTTTGCTGCATCCTAGGGCTGGAGGGAGATGAACCTCCTCGGGTGGTCCCAGTAAATGCCTGTGAGCACTCAGCTATCAGCACTTGATCTGTAGCCTTTTTCTAACAAATCGACAGGGTAAATACACGTTTAAGCAAAACTCTGTAGTTCAGATTATTTTGCTGACTGATTAATATCTTTTGAATGATCAAAGTGGGCAGGCACACAGTGGTTCTTCGTTGCTTTGCATTTCGTATAGATGTGTATATATAGATGTATATATATCAGCATTTGATGTTGGGATCTGTGCTGGCAATCCCTTCTGCAGTACCTAGAGCTGATTTATCGTAACGTGTCTCCTGAAACAAAATACTTGGCTATTAAGTACAACTAGTATGGGATGTCCGGTCAGCTGGTTTACTGTCACATTCTCACCCTGCTGCCTAACAAAGTAATACTAGAAGGCTCAGTACATTGGCATGGATTATGGGAGCCTGGGAGGAAGGTGAAATACAAAAAGGCTTTTTTCTTCTTAACTGTTTACAGCCCCAGTCTCTCGTGCATGCACTGAAGAAGTTCCATTTTCCCAGACCTAGAGTATTTTTAGTTCTGTTTTCATTGTTTGTGGGTTGTTTTTTTTAACCTGGCACTTCGGTGATAGGTTACGAGTCTCACAGGTTTACAGGTTCCCTGTTGGCCTGGTTCTCTGAGGGCTTTTGAACTAGGGCTTTATGCTGCATTTTTCCACAGGTCACTTTAGAGGAGGCTGCAAGAAAAAGTAAACTTTTTGTTTTAATTTCTTTTTTTTTTTAATCTGTGAAACCACAGAGCCTTTCAGAAAAGGTGATACCAAAGCATGTGTAATAAGCTTTCTCTGAACAAGCTACTGTTGCTTTCACTGCTATTTGCACCACTTAACAGAAGACGCACAGCAGGAATTTTATGAATATACAAATATACGGGCCTGAGGAGACAACAATTATAGTGAATACCATTCCCACACTCAACAGTTGGGAAGAAATACAGATTGTGTGATGTAATGCTGACCATATTACGGTACGTAAGCAAAAATTCACTAGTTAAGTGGTGTGTATTCTTTGTTATTAGATTGCTCTTTTAAGATGACCCTCTGTTAGGAAGGAACAGCACGGATGAATAAGCTGATTAAACACCCTTAAGAGTTTGCTACACAAAACAGAATTCTGTGGCCTGAACTGCCTTGATCTTTTCTTTTTTCCTCATGGAAAGGAGGAATATTTATTTCTTTTGTTCCTATGTCCTGTTCAAGGTCAGGAGAGAAGAAACCCACAGAGATGGGGCTTATGGGTCTGCCTTTGGAGATTTTTCCCATCTGAATATATCGTGAACAGTCTGGCCCGGTTTCTGATAGTCCTCATCGCGGTGACTTCCTGCCTAGCTTGGGTTTTGGTTGGGCTGGGGGCTTTTTCCCAAGGACATTTTTTTATTCCATTTAAATATAAGCAGGAGATGCCAAAGGTTCTGTGGAAATTTTGCCTCCATCTGTTCTATACTGGCTTACTTAAGGTTTATCCTACTGCTTTTTACCACGATGAATACTAATAGCTGTAATGAAGACATTTGGCTAACGCTACAAAACTGGGTTTATGCAAAGTTTCTACTTTGAACAGGTTTGTTTTGCTTTAAAAACGAGGGGGTTTTCAAAATTACTGCAGTCTCTGAAGTGAGATTGAGGTAATAGTTGTTAAATGTTCCCTTGACGTAACAGAAGGTTACTTTAAATGTTCATCTGCAGCAGCTTCTTCCGTTTCACCATGACAGTCATTTCCCACAGTTGGTTTGCAAATACCATTATAAATATATCTTTCTCTTACATAAAAGGACAAATGCCTTCCAAGAGAACTCCTGACAGTTCAAACCCAAGGAGATTCTTAGCGAGTTGAGACAGACGTGTGCCGTGCCTTCACGTTGTGCCATCGCAGATTCTGTTCCTCTCCAGTTAGACACAAAATCCTCCTTCTGTGAAGTGTTAACAAAGGGTTTTTCCCATGATGGTAAATGCTCAGGGCTTCTCTTCTGCACCTCACACTGGCAGCAGCACATAACCAGGGGCACAAGGCCTGTCACCAAGGAAGGACATCCACCCGATAGCCGTTCCGTGAACAAGGTTCCTGTTACAAGTGGTTTAATGGAGCTTATTCAGCAGCTGCACTGTCTCTCGTGTAACAGTTGTGTTCCACCCTGGCCTTGCAGGTGCAGCCTCCCTGCGTTAGACACTACTGACCAAGATGTTTAGTGCTGAAGGTTACAGGTGTGTTTCTTTGTAACGGAAAGGCAAGACGAAGTATTTTCTGTCAGGTGCCAGGTATTCAACTGGTAGGCAGAATGCTGTGAATTCTGATAGCGCCCATGGCTGCTAACAGGAGTCTTCTAAGGTAGGAATGTCTGGCTGCCTTCCAGTTCACAAGTGACTACACAATGTGTCAGGGTTTGGGAACTGACATATTTTCCTTCATCTCATCATCTCCTATTTCTGCTCTATGTTGTCTATACTTACTGAAGGCTTAATAATTTGGTTTTGTTGTATTGGTCCAGCAATCACTAAAAAAACACAAAGTTCTTCGTGGTCTTTGATAATTTTAGTGAATTCATGTTTGATGCTTAGAATGCATGAAAAACTTCTAGTATACAGATTGCAATTGTGAGACTGGTATTTTGTTTGGACAGCAGTGTTTTGGAGTGAGGGGACTTCATTCTCCAATACCTTGTACGCTCCGTGGTGATTTAGAGTTGTGCAACACGAGGATTATGCTGCCAGGGTCACGTCTCTACTGACCATGGCTGGCTAGAGTTACTGGCTAAGTGTCCCAAAGCAGGTGCATCAGAAAAAAGATTTTCCTTATGCAGCCTTTTCCACAGTGAGAAGTCTTTTCTCTGCAGCTCTGCTCTCAGGTCCTCTGCTTGAGCAGGTTAGGATGAATTTTCAGGAACAGCACAGCTTCCAAGCTAGGAGCTGTAGCGAGAGTCCTTCAGAAAGTGCAGCACTTCACTTCTCCGTGCAGCAACCATCCTACTCCAGCACACCTCTGTAGGGTAGCTAAATGTTACAGCAAAACTTTGCACTTAATGTAACCATAATGCTGTACACCTACTTTATTAGATGTAGAGAAAACGTGTAGTAGAGAACCTTTAGAGAAATAGCCCCTGAGTAGTTATAAGCACTATATTGACATCAGTTATTTGAGCAGCATTATTCTGTGTGCTCTGTTGTGGTTTCTGGATGCAGCTGGCATGTGTAAAGTGATTGCTCTGCCCTGAGACAGCTTGGGAAGAATTCAGAAATCTCAGTGTGTCAGCAGCCCTTGAAAAGTCATCATCAAGACTCTTAAAGGAGCTGGCTCGCTGATATGTAATTCATAATAAGCATTGGACTTTAAGAGCAATTACAGAAAATTGGAAATCAGCTGATAATTTACTTGCACTTAGAAAGCACCACTGTAGTGACCTGTGTATTTGTACACTGCTCAGGATACCATTAATGAGCAGAGAGATGGAAAAGGGGAAGAAAACCCCAAAACAAACCAGCATCATGGAAAAATAGATCTTGTCCAGTAAGTCTTGTTGCATGTTGGTGGAGTTCTAATTGAGTGATCCTTGAAGTCAGGAGATAAAAGACCTAATGGCAGGGTAGATGAGAGGCTAATAAAAATCCAGTTTACATGAAAAATCAGGCATGCATTTTTAAAAGTGAACCTAATCAGCTGTTAGAACCACCAGGGAAGGAGAGTGCCAGCTCCACCAGGGAAGGAAAGTGCCAGCTCCACCAGGGAAGGAGAGTGCCAGCTTCACCACCCTCTTGAGAGGAGACACCTGAGCTATTTTTACTGTCCAGAGTAATTAATGGGTATCACTGATACTGCTTATCATTCTCTTTAGAGTTCCTCACATTGTGCAGTCATCTTTCATTTATGTTATCCAGGATTTATGTCTGGAACCAGTGGAGTTCACCTGTGAAATTAGAGACCAATCAGGCCAAAAGTGTAAACTTCAGCCCCACTGCAGCCAGATCACTCTATTCCTACAGAATACATTTGATTTCATCTCAGCTTGCATCTGAACGTCTCTATTACTCGTCCTGTGTGGCCTCAATGTCATCTTCATCTGCAACGTGATTAGAGAACCCGGTGCCTGTTGCCTCTGTCCTGGGTGCAGGGGTTTTTATGCAAATACCAGGTTGGATGGGGCTCTGAGCAATCTGCTCTAGTGGGAGGTGTCCCTGCCCCATGGCAGGGGGGTTGGAACTGGATGATTTTCAAGGTCCCTTCCAACCCTGACAATTCTATGATTCTATGAGTCTCTGGATCTGGAAAAGCAAGCAAATACTCTGACTCTCCTGTCGTCATATATGACATTCCGGAAAGAGATCAACGGAGGAGTCCTGGCTCACCACCCTCCCCGACTCCTGTTGTCTGTTCCCTCTCTTCCTGCCTTTAAACCATTCCCAGCCTGACTCTGCAGCCCCACAGATGGCAGCGAGGGGACTCAGACCCTGTGCTGTGGGTAGAAACACCTATCATTGTTTGGGTTTTTTTTAACATCAACACTTTGTGACATCCTGTGACACGCTGAGGTTCAGTGACATCCCCAACCACGTTCTCTGCCATCCTGACCTGGCAAGGTGCTGCGAGCCGTGGGTCCAAACTCAGCTGCCACCACCGCAGTGACCGGAGGAGCAAGGCCCTGCTGAAGCTGTGTTAAGCTTTGTGTAGGTGACGAGGTAGTCTGTAGTATGTTATCCCTTCTTTATCAGTTCTTTGAGGGATTCAGTGCAGGGGAGGCCTGGAACACTCTTTAAGCCCCATAGAATCCAATCCCATAGTGTAGGATGGTCAGTTCAGTCTTACAGATACAGCTGCACTCTCTGAACACAGCATCAACCGCTGCAGCAAATGCGCTTTGGCGTGGGCAGCTCTCATTATTCAGGGAACATACACTACTACTGCTAGCCCTTAAAACACTTATGAAAGGAGCTTCTCAATAAATGACCCCAAGAAGGTGCTATGTTGCAAAGCTGTGGCTTTGTTAATGCATTTCCTTGTGGCGATGTAATTGTGAGGGTTTTGAATAAACCGTTAATAGCTACTGTTCAATCTCCTTATTTTATAACCTGGCAATATGCTATTGTTTTGTCATCATCTCTTGAGAGGGGAGCTGCAGGCATCTTGCAAGGATGTGGAAACCTCCCATAGTATCAGTGAGCAATGAGTTTTTGGTTGAGAGCTCCTTTACAGAAGGCATAATCTAACCTTACGTAAAAATCATATGCCAGAACGTTTAGTGTTACCCAGCTAACTGACTGTGTAATGGAAAATCATCTTTGGTCTTTTCAGTTTAGTTTAAAGTGATATGCATACGCAAGGAGACCTAAATTGATCTGAAAGCTTACTAATGGCAAATTAAACACGTTCTAAGCATTCTGACTTCTTGAAGAGCAAAGGCTCTTTAAGTAGTTTAACAGCCTTGATTAGTTGTGTAGCATCATAAGTTCCTACATGTTTGTGCATTTACCTTTGCACTGGATTACCTTTGTCAGTTAAAAGTTTCTTCTGTATCTGTACATATCCAGTCTTCTGCAGATCATACCTATTATGGAAGAGTAATTTCATTTGGTGATTTCTCTGCATGTCCTGAACACTGTGCTTTGCGTACAGATGCGATGAAGATCTGCTTCTAGCTTTACCTTCACAGGCAGAAATCAGATGCAACTCCACGAAGGTCTGTAGGATTATAACGGTAAGTAACTGGTACCAGGAAGTTTAGAAGCCAGCTGTGGTTATTCCTCAGGAAAGCCAGGCTATGCTCCCAGCTACACGGAAGAAATTCAGGGAATTTGGAATACTGGAAGGATTTTTTCCTCAGTGAACAGCACCTCTTGTGGGCTCGGACATGGGTCTACTAAATGTGTAAGCTCGATCTTTGCTCAGCAGTTGTGGCTGCTGAGTAACTGGGTCTCATAGGTCTCATCCTCTATTGATGGTTTTCATATGCAAGCCTTAAAAATGTGGTGACTTGAGTCACTCACCAGCCCTGTGCAGCAGTAAAATGCAGTGCCTGCAATTTCAGGCTACTTTTGTTGTCTGCTGTGTTTCCACCTTTCCTTGGGATGCTGCACATCGAGCAGTTACTGTTGTAATGCTGCTTAGCAGACATGTACCAGTCACCTGTGTCCTCTGTTTTGAAGGGAACCCTTTGGGATGGAAGGCACAGTTATTGAATAGGGGACAAGAAAATCGTTTCTCTTATAGACTATGGCGAATGTGAGATATATATCCCTTGATCCTCTGAGTATTTATGCTTAAAGGCTTCAAATATCTGTCATATAACTTACTTGGTAAACTTAGATTATCCAGTGCCAAACTGGTGGACCTCACTGAGTAGAAATCTGGATGCTGCTCATAGTTAATTCTGCACTAGTCCTTGTTCTTGTGTCTCTGCTGATATAATCGTATTGATTAAAATAATCATAAAGGTAGCAGAGTCCCATGGTTTCTTTTTTACGTGACACATTTGCTTTCCAAATTTCTGATGCAGTGCCACTTGAATTCTAGCTGCCACATCAGGGGAGGAAAAAGTCAATTAGGTATGTAATGCTTGCAACTCTGTCAGTAACTGTCTGGTCCACAGAGAAGAGCACGTACCTGCAGCATCTTTCCTCCTCGCTAAAAGAGGCACCTGAAGAGTCTGGATGATTTGTTCCAAACTAGGTGTGAAGTTTCCTTGTGTAGTCAAAGGAGAGGGACAAATACCACGAAGGGTGTAAGAAATCAAGGCCATCTTATCATGCCACCTTAAAGGCTTTGATCTTGTAAGAAAAAATACAGTTCTTCCTTCTTTTCTGAATTTTTTGCAACTTAGAAAAGTATCTTCATAATCAATATGTGACTGTTGTCCCTTTCTTATTGCCTGTAAATGTAACACAGCACGCGGTGATCGCGATAAACATATATGCTAAAGTGGGAGGAGAAACTGAACAATGACTCTCTTTCCAAGTGGTGCAATTGAAAAGCTCATTCAGCAAGAGCCTCTACAAAAAGTCAGAAAATTATTGGCCAAAAGCTCTAAATGAAAAGAATATCCTTGCGACCTAAACCAGCATCAGTCTGCGTGTTTGTTTCTGTAGAGGGCTTTGTGAAGGCTCATCAGCATTCAGTGCTCTGAGCCCAAACTCCTGAATTTTATGCTTCCCAGTGCAATTATAACCACTGAGATCTCGTTTGCTCCTCACCAAAGGCCACGATGAGGGAAAAGATTTTATTACAAAGTTTGTTCTTTTTTTGTTTTTCAGAGCTGCGTATGCAAAGGTAAAAGTCCCTGCTTTTGCGATAGCGTGAAAGGCAGTAAGGTAAGAACAAATCCGTTTCTCCCTTTTGAAGATGAACGTATACCTGGAAATTGTTAATGCATCATCTGAGGTGGTACAGTGAGGGAATCCATCGTGTGATGGTACTCTGCCCAGAGAGTCCACACACAGTACAGGGAACACTGTACAGAATTCTGTTAAATGGACCCGGGAGACAGCATTTAACCAAGAAGACTTTTACATTTATTGCTTTTAGTGCTTTGTCAGCAGCACTGCATGATATTCGAACAACTGGCCGAGGCACCCGGTGCCTTTCCCAGACTCCTCACAAAGGCCCCCAGATGCCATCACCCTGGCAGCAGCTCTCCCGGTACAGATTTCATCACGCTGCCCAGAGCGTCCATCGTGTTCAGGGCTTCCCTCTTCCCATCTTTGGCCCATGGCCATCTCGCCCCCTTTTTCAGTTCCTGAAGGACAGCTACGTGCACTGGGATCAAACAGATAAATCTGCAGCCCGAGCCAGGGGATGAGTTTCTGGGTCCTGAGCACAAGAGCCTTGCCAGCAGTGAGGGAACAGCCTCCAGTCCATCAAGAGCAAGCGAGCCGTGGCTCTGCCTGTTGCCAGCAGGAGCTTGGCAGGGGCTGGGAGCGGCTTTTAGACAAACCCGAATTACACAAATGCCAAAAATTCTTTCGGACTCCTGCTTGTAGTTGGAAAAACAACTGATTCACAAATGAAAGGGGCATTATTGAAGAAGGCATGGCTGTAATTCAGGAGAACTGTGGCCAAGCGATTGCCCTGCTAATCCTTATCAAGAGATTCCAGATGTCTCTACAGATTTAGGGTTGTGGTTAGTCCTGCTGATCAACACATCTGGCTGGTAGAGAATTCCTCACAACTTCCCTCCTGTGCTTTTATTCCCAGGAAAAAAAAAAGTCACCTTGCATGACAGTACACGCTGCTGGTCTCGCTTTCAGGAAGCTTCATTCTGGTGTTGGAGAAGAGTTCTCTCAGATATGTTGGTTATTAAAACATACCTTCAGCTAAAGCTCTGTGTCCGGAGGGCACCCCAGGGCTCGCTGGAGGGCACCCCCGGGGCTTGCTACAGGGCCCCAGGGGGAAGGTCAAGGACCGCCGTCCTTGTTCTGTGCCTTGGGACCAGCTCCCTCCTGTGGCACATCCCGGGGTAGCACCAGCCTCTTGAGCCTCTCTTGGGTCACCGGTTGGTGGGTGAGTACCCGCGGAGGATTCAGAAGCTTTTTGTGGGATTTTGAGGGGTGAGGATTGGTAGAAGGACAAGCCATGGTATTTTGGCTTCTCCAAGACTTCTTTTGGATCCTGCCTTGTACATCGAATAATGGGGTGCCGGAGCTTCCACGCAGCAAAATGTCAAATGCTTCTTTTGTCTACGTTTCTTCCAGTAAAGCAATAGGAAATTTGACTCTGAGGGAATGGATAATGCCATCCTCTCTCCCCCACGTCTTGCTGTGAGGTGAAAGGTCTCGAATATGCAGCTCTTCACTGATGTAGAATTGAGCATGCTCAATTGCTGCTGTCAGAAGAGCTGAAACACCCTTTCTGTTAGTTTCTAGGCTTGAAGCACTTCATTTTAACTAAGTGTGGTGGGTCGACCCTGGCACGGCACCAGGTGCCCACCAAGCCCTTCTTTCACTCCCCCCACCCCCGTCAGCACAGCACGCAGGGGGAGAATCAGACGCCAGGAGCCGTGGGTTATCAGAGATAAGATGTGATTCTCTGCTGCCCGTCCACAGGCGATGTCGGGCCCAGTGCAGGAAGCAGGGCTCCAGAACAC
>WTSP01010663.1:0-13786 GCA_025331215.1 Actenoides lindsayi | reverse complement strand
TTATCAACACCCTCCAGCTCCCAGTGCTGCAGCGTGAGGGCTGGATGGGGAAAAGCAGCTCAGCCAGACCCACTACACTAAGCTAAGACTTGTGTCTTCATTATATTTAACTGAAAACCTGAAAATGCCCCTTCCACTGTAACTTAGCCTTCTGTGTTCTATTTGTGTGGCTTTAATCTGCTGTGGTTTTTTTACGTGGTTTGAGTATTTGAACATGACCTTAAAAAAGCCACATGAAATAGCAGCTGGGTGCTTTAATCTCTGAGACTCACAACGATTTTTAAAAGTTGTTGCTTGTAGAAAACTTCTTGTATTCGCTCTGAATGGTTTTGTTGCACTTGACTCTCACTGTTTCCACGGCTGGCACGCAGAGATGGGAGCTGACCTTGCAGTGCAGCGGCAGCCGTTAAGTTTGCCAAGTACAAGCCAGGGCTGCTATGGTGGGTTTGGATTTGTGTTGCCTGTGGGGACTGAGCACGATGTAGAAATACGAACGGGGAATCCGGATCAGCTGCTTTCTGAAACTTGTCATGCTGGCAACTAACTTCTGTACTTTGCAAAATCTTGAGTACTGTCGTCTCCCAGTATCTTCAAGCACACTTACAAGCACAGTGCTTGTCACGCTGCAGTGGTACCACGTGGCCTGGACAGCACATAGGCAGGACCACAACACCAGGTCAGTATGGGCAAGGGTAATGTATCTGCTGCAGAAGCAGGTAGATATGTAGAAGTGAAGAGGTACTGAATGCCTTAGAAATAACTTAATCAAAAAAAAGAGAATTTGTGGATGTTTTAAGAACTGCATTCTCTTAATGTTTACAGGGTGAAAAAGGCTTTCCTGGTGTTCCAGGTCCACCTGGTCATAGAGGCTTTCCTGGTCCAGAAGGGCCTCCAGGGCCACAGGGACCAAAGGTAGGTGTGCGTGAGAGACAGAGAGAAGCTGCTGTGCTGGACTGTGACAGCGAGCTATGACTGGCTGGAGAATTCTATTCTCAGAAAACAAACCAAACCCAACCTGCTTCAGAGTCTCCTCTTTGGTGAGGAATGTTGCATGGTCATTTTGGACCGAGTCGAAGGAGCTGCTGTGAACGTGCCCCTTCCAACCCCAGCCGTTAGGTGATGGCACTGGAAGGGAGGGCAGGGTGCTGCCACTTAGGCGAGCTGTGTTAAGTGCTTGTTTGCTTTAGTGGCTGTAATAGGCAAATCATTTATTTACATACAGAGAGCTTCATGTGCACCTCTTGGTATCGGTATGAAAAATACTGCGCGCCCTGCTGACATGAGTCTGCTTTCTCTCACTTATATTGAGATACTTTTGCTTTCCATTTGTGATCTAGGGTTCTTCAGGGCTTACGGGCTTAGTTGGACCCAAAGGTATACGAGTAAGTATTTCTATTTTAAACAAACTTGTATGTGTTAAACATCACGTTGAATGGAATCAAAAGAAAAACTGCATCATGAGCTTTTGCTTAGTAGTTGTAATATTCCTCTGTTTTTATATCATTAGGGAGTCCCAGGAATACCTGGATTTTCAGGTCCTCCAGGCCTTCCAGTAAGTAAAACCGAAACTGATCAAGCACTTGTCTCCTACTACAGTCTTCAGCACACAACTATCCTCCACCCCCTGTGCTCACTCTGGTCTCCACATCAGCATTGTCTCTGTCAGTTAGCCTGGAGATAAAAATCTTGGCATCAGCAGTTCTTACTCGTTGTAATGATTTAAGAACACATTGTAATCTGTCAAGTCTTGTGAAACATAAACTCTTTCAGTGTCGCTGCAGGGCAATATGAATGTGTAAAAACAAAGCTTGTGTCAATTTTGCACTTCTTTTTAGGGTGCACCGGGAAGTTTTGGTCCTCCTGGGCGCTCGGGTGTTCCAGGGTGCAACGGCACAAAGGTACAAACCGGGCTGAGTGTTACGGAGACTGTGGTTGGCTGTGCTTAGGAATGGCCAAAAAGCCTCCTGATAGACAGGCGCTTTGATTCGTTTGGTTTGTGACTTTATCAACTAGGAAAAATGGGAGTCGTGATGCCAGAGGAAGGAAAAGTGCTGCCTTTTTGTGTAGGATAGATAATTAAATAATGCATGTCAGTGGCTTTTGCTAAAAAGTTAAGAATTATGTCTGATATTTTCATAGATAAAACTTTTTTTTCATTAAATCTAGAAGACCTAATCAGTTTTGTCCAACCTGTCCTTCTGTTGAAATGGGTTACAGAAGTCTTAGTTAATTTTATTTCACCAGTGTCTAGCTTGCAGTTGACAATTCCTAAGTGCTGGAAGCAATTAAAAGAAAAGGCTTAAAGTTAAGTTACAGATTGATTGTTTTTTCTTTGCTTTATGAGCAAACACTCGCAGCATTCTGAAGGAGGGAGTCAGAAGAATGCCTGCTACAGAAAATCCTACATTTCTAGTGAAACAGGGAACTGATCTGACACAGCCCGTGAAGGCTGGGCTCTGAGATAGAACTCAGGACCCACACAGTGAAGCTGTGCCCCTTCCAGCAGGCACGGTGGTAATCCAACTCACCAGTTTGGTACGGTAACAGGAAAACTTCTTTTGTAATCACATTGGCTAAAATGGGACCAAATAATAAACAGTGATATACATTAACAGTCACTGTGATATACATTAACAGCCACTGTTGCTCCTTTCAGGGCGATCGAGGATTTCCAGGCCCTCCTGGCAGAAGAGGTGCTCCTGGCATCCCAGTAAGTGTCTGTGAACTTCTAATTGTGTGTGTTCCTGCCCCACAGCCACGCACTGAAGGAGAGCAGAGCCTGACGTTGCTGGTGGTCACCACAGTATCCCTGTGTTACTCACAGAAAAGCTGTGTGGTCACGAAAGCAAAGTTAAAAGCACTGCATTCCCAGCTGCACGTCAAGCTTCTCGGTTATCGAGCGTGTGCAAATTCATCGACCGGTCTTGGCTATTTAGTGTCTCAGGGGACACTCATGAAAATTTACCACTCAGATCTCTAAAGGTGTCCAATATACATGTAGCAGTTTGCAGTTTCAGTTCACGCCTCCGTGTCTTTGAGGATATGGCCTAGGTAAATCAATAAGACCCAGGAATTAACCCCAGAACTACTCATTCTGGGAGTGTTGCTTTAACCCTAGGAGTTCTCTTTCTCTGAAGAAATGTGTTTTTAAACAAAGCTTCTAAACAAATGGAAAAGGAATGCTGCCTGTCAAATTCCAGCGGCTTCGAATCTAGTAACTTCTAAACACAATCTTTACCTTACCAGCTCTCCTGAGTTTATGCATTTATTTATTAAGGCCAGGCTTGAAAACGGATCTGCCTTCACTTGTAGCCTTCTAATGGTGAGATTGGGCTATTTTTTTATCAGTATGTTCTTGCTTCTTAAATCAAAGCCTGGCCCAGGAAACATGTACCTGGCTATACAAGGTGTCCATGACAATAAATCACTTCAGGAGCACTGAGTTCAGGGAATATTTAGAATGGGTCCTTTCACCATTGTCTCTTTCCCTTTCCTGTTTTAATAATGCGCTTGCTCTTCTCCCCAGGGTATTGCTGGCATCAAAGGAGAGAAGGTCAGTTATTTACACCATGTCACATGAAATAACAATTTGTGTGTATGTTTGCTGCTGGAAAAGAGTTCTTAACATCCCCATTCATGGGAAACAAAGGTTTACCTTCCAGAAGAAGCAACCACAAACTTTGGCACTTCATCTGTTGCATTTACCCCAGGTTACAAAACAGTGTTTGATTATTTTTTATCCCTTTTAGCTACTGTTATTGCATGTAATGGATTTAACACTTCTGAGCCCACAAAGAATCAAGCCTCTCCCTAAGCAGCTTATGAATTCATATGGAAATCTACAGGTTGCACTTAAGTGTATTTTAAAACAAGATAAAAAGTACCAAAAATAAATGGAAGGTCAGGACTGTGGGTAACACAGGAATGTCTGAAATGAAGACTGCTCTGAACAGAGAGGTGGTATGCCTGAGAAAGGAGTAATCTGTTCAATAAAATCTTTGTTAAAAGCAGAGCTATCCATGGTGCACAATTGCCATCATTATGCAGTTCTGATGTAGCTTATTTCCCTACAAGCTGTGTTAGAAGATTTGTTCCACTGCAAGAGTTCTACAGCACCGTTTTTCATCTTCCTTTTATCTAACCGTCCAGGGGTACCCTGCAGATGGATATAGCCAAGAGTATGGTGCTAAAGGTGATCCTGGATTGCCAGGGATGCCAGGACTTCAGGTAATTCAGAATTCATTCAAACTGTGAGACATATATACACACATAGATTTTAAAAAACCTCTCTCTATAGAACACATTACATACAATGCGTGTATATATATTAATTTTATATTATATACAATTTTAATGTATTATATGTTTTATAGCAGCATAGTATTTTTTACAATTATCTCGCTATTTTTTAAACCAGAAAATCATTCTGTGTTTTTAAGAGTGTATTAACTTTATATAATCTGATTAATAGAATATATTCCAAGTCTTTCTTGTGACATTACAAAACGGAATATACCGAGACAATAGTACTTAATTTTGCCATCAGAACCAATAGTCTCCATTATGTGTTAGTAGAGTGAGATAGGGAACTCAGGTTGCAGACAAACAACTGTACTTTAGAAATGGAGAAAAATTAGTCATAGATTTAAGGGTTTACCCCTACATATAGAAATAGAAACAGAAACAGAAATAGTGTAGAATGGAATGGAATGGAATGGAATGGAATGGAATGGAATGGAATAGAATGGAATGGAATAGAGTAGAATAGAATAGAATAGAATAGAATAGAACAGAACAGAACAGAACAGAACAGAACAGAGCAGTTCAGTTGTAAGGGACCTACAATGCCTATCTAGCCCAACTGCACAAATTCCCCATGAAGGAAGACTGAACAGATTAGACCAGCTCAACTTGTAGAGTACTAACAAAGGACAGTATGCTCCATATTTTAAAAATGGAGTTTAACAGGAGAAAGCAGAGCAGACATTTCTTCTGACTGTTACAATCACTGGAGGACATTAAAAGGAAAGTTGGGTTTTTTCTAATTTTCTGTTTCTTTGAAAATGAAGCTTTAAAGTATAGAATTTATTGCATAGAACATTTGAAAGATTAAAGGGCCAGCAATAGGACTGGATTATGAGAATGTCTACAGTTAAAGAGGACATACACCCTCACCTGAGCCGTTCAGTTCTGGAACTATTATGTTTCCTCATGTTTCAAAACATGCCAACTAAAGAAGTGGTGAGAAGGGACTACACTTCTGTGTTATCCTGAGGCACTGTGTTATCCTGTGTTATCCTCTGCATCTCCTGAGAAGTGCCACCCCTCTGCCCATCACTTAATTCACTGAGCTCAGCCTTGTGGTTTGCTCATAATGTTGCCAAAAGATTTATTCCTGTTTCTTTTTCCATACACAGGGCATCCATGGTGCTCAAGGATATCCTGGGGAACTTGGACCACAGGGCCCTCCAGGAGCTGCAGTGAGTATAAACTTAACGTTTATACACTCACAACAAACAGCAGCTGGAAAGCTGGAAGAAAGAAGAAAAACAGTGATACAATTCATGTGAAAACTGGGTGCTTCAAAACACCCCCAGTAGTGCTGAAGATTGTAATGTTTTAAATTAAGGAATTTATTTTTTCTACTTTTTTGTAGGGCCTGCCAGGGGAAGCAGGACCTCCTGGACCTAAGGTAGTCTCAGATTGGTAATAAAAATGAAGACTTCCTATTATATGTAATATCAATCAACTCATTTTATAGGTGTTTTTTAAATTAAAAAAATAACATTTGGGGATTTTTTTTTACAGGGTCTTATGGGACTGAAAGTAATAGGAACCAAAGGAAGAAAGGTAATTGCATAAAATGCTTAAAACATTTTTTCAGGTTTTTCTTCTTTTTTTTTTCTGATAGGCTGTGGTCAGATGTTTGGGGATTGAAGTGCTGTGAGATAAAAATTTTCAGCATGTATGTGGAAGTCTTTTATTGGAAAAAGGAAATATGGCAATTAATATCTTGAGGACAAACTGTTTTCACATAAGAGCTAATGATATAAACTTCCTGATGGAAGCGTAGAAAGCTAAGAAGGGCCAGTAGTTCATATATAGTAACACACAGCATTAAATTCATTTCTCTGTCATTTGCACAGTGTTCCTAGATGCTTACAGAAGCATGCAGACATAGGTAAATAATAACATCTGTAGAGTCACAACTTCTTGTGGCCAACATCCTTTATACTTTTATATTATTCAGCTAGGAGAAAGGTTGTCATAGAGGTCTTAAGGCTTCCATAGGCCTTATTTATTGGAAGATAAATAGCAAGCAAAGAAGAATTTTAACTCTGTTAACGGCTTAGCGTAATGACAGAAAAATTACCACGGTGTCAAAAGCGTAGCAACAGTAAAATGAAACAAAAAAAAAAACAAACCCATGATACTTGTAATTGCTCTGGTTTTCTTTTTTTCTTTCAAGGGTGACACTGGGTTAACTGGACCCCCGGGACCACCAGGAACTGTTATTGTGACATTAAGCGGACCGGACAACATGACGGTAGTAAAATTGTTACACATCACATTTAGATAAGCCATCTTACCAGTTTTTCCTTTGAGAGGATGTTTTCCTCTTCATTCTTCTGATAATAGTTCCTTTTAATCAGGCTAACGTTTTTCAGGCTTGTTCAGTTAGATACTGAGCTCTTCCCAGAGTGTGTCTGTAGAGCAGCTGAGCTGAGGGCTCTGTACTCCCGTGCAGATCTGCACGGTGCCAGCAGATGCTAAATGCTTATTAGTAACCCACCTCCTGTGGATCTCCAGATACAGGAAAAGTGAATCACTTCTAGATTCACCAAATCAGCATAAATTTTCTCAATAGCTGTCAAAGCCACAGCTGTGCTCATCTCTGGGCCTTGTCACTGAAAATGCCAGGACTCTGAGCTACCAGAGTCTCACAAAAGCTGACAACAGGTACATTTCCTAGTTTATTTTCTCATTGTTTTTACTGGAACATGAGTAATCGTGGAAAGCACTGGAAAAACATAGAGTGCTGGAGAAAGGAAATACTCTGATTCAGCTTTCATTTTAAGTATTGCTTCGCAAATTAAAATTCTTGCATTTTGTCTTTATATAGAACTGAAACTGCAGTAGCTGATGCACAGATTTAGCTCCTCATGTATTAACATTTAAGTAGAACTATCTCTGCTTAAAGAAGCTTGCCCTTAACATAAGGATTTCCTATTTGTAAAACTTCAGTGTTATTGTAAGCACCAAAAAATCCGAGAGACCTTATTCAATTTTTGTTTTCTGTGTAACAGGACTTGAAAGGAGAAAAAGGAGAAAAAGGCTCAAGAGGACTTCCAGGGCCAATGGGATTTACAGTAAGTGACCAGAAGTAAATCCCTTAAATCCAGATATTCAGGCAACATCACCTAGTAAATGCTACTCTTTAAAGCCCAGTAGTTGCACTACTTATGAATAGAATACCTACTAATAGCATTCTAACTGTACTTATTTTTAGACTTTTTTTCAAAGATAACAAACCTATAAATGATACTTTTAATTTAGGAAACCCAAGTCTCAAAATATGTGTATCCTGAGAGTGGTTTTGTTGCAGGGGCCAGCTGGTGATTCTCAAAGTGAAAAGGGTGACCGAGGAGAACCTGGAGCACAGGTATGTGCACACAGTTGAATATACATCTGTTAGTCTTTCCTGAAAAGCAGTTTTGTGCTAGTGTTGCTCTCCAGTTTCTGTTTCACTCGGAGCAAATTTTCTTAGATTTGAAAGCTCTTTCATCCAGCAAACCAGACTAGAGAGCTGAAAGTCAAATGACTGTTCTTACAGGCCCACATACCATGAGTACATGATGTAAAGGTCAGTTGATGGTGGATGCACTTCTCTATGTTTTGCTGTAAAGGTTCTACTGTTGAAACTTAGTGAAAAAAAAGCACTCTTCTCAACATGTTCTGGCTTTATAGTGCCAGTGGATATGCAGAAGAGACTTGAAACCATTGGCTTTACTTGAGGCAGCATATTTATCTAAAATGTAGTCAGGAGAGAACCCTAAAATATGCAAGTAAATAAAAATGTTTTGTGGATTTCCATTTTCTGAACAAAACATTTTGATTACAAATATATTTTGAAAGCCATATTAGGAAAAATAATTTTTGAAGGAAATATTTGATTCAGTCTCATCATATATATATATATTTTGAAACTTTTCCCGTACTTCTTGTGGTTGCAGTGAATACATTTACACGCACGGCATTTAGTTGCTGTGCTCTTTGAATGCAGCGATGCCTCTTTTGATCTTCTTTTTTTTATTTTATGGTTTTTCTTTGTAGGGTAAACCTGGAAAAGAAGGTGCCCCAGGTCCTCCTGGCTTACCGGTAAGGAAGGAAGCCTTCTACACATTTTCTAAGTAACAGTCACCTGTTTATCACAGTTGTACCTTCCTGTCACGGGTTTTTCCCACTGCAGAATGTGTTTCAAAATGTTGATTTGCACACGCTGTGAAACATTTCCTTTCACACGGCAGGCCTTGGGCCATACCATGTCTTCATAGATTTGTGTGTTACCTGCAGGGAGAGAAGGGTGAGCAAGGCAGACCAGGAGTGGCTGGCAGGCAAGGAGCTAAGGTATTGTCTTAATGGGTTTGTCGTTGCTTTTGGGGATGAGGATGATGTCTGTTTGAGGGCTTATGGCACCGTTTTATTTATCACTGTGTTTACAATATGTTTAATAGATGATAAGTAATGATAACATGGAATAGGGAATGGATTAGCTGGAGTGGATTGTGTGTTTGAAGTGGTGTCCATCCTGCTGATCTGTTCTTACAGATTTTGGTGTATGTGGTTGAACAGTTGTGCAACAAACAGAGAGGGGGTGGTGATGGACTGGTCAGGACCAGAAGTTGTTCTTTAATGTTATAAGCGATGTACTAGGTAACGGTACCAAATGTCACATCACGTATTGTTTGTAATGAACCAACTCATCTCTGTCCTCTGATGCAGGGGATGAAAGGTAACACTGGTCCACCTGGAGCTTGTGGTCGAGTAAGTGTAAATTATCTTCATCCTGTCCTTTTTCTAAACCATTAGAGTAAGACAAGATGACAGTATGAGGCACTAACGGGTGTCCCGTGATGCTCTAATCGAGGCGTGGCTTTCTCAACATTCCCATGTTGCTGAAGGTCTCACAGAGGTGGCACCTTCCGTCATGTGGAGCTGGGAGCACGATCAGGGCCTGGTTAGACCAATCAGGTCACAGAATCTGTCACAGAACAGTTACAAGAATTCATAGGAGTTCATTTTTAAGCAACCTCCAAGCAGTTCAGAACAACTGGTGTTGATCTTAAAATCCTAAGAAGACTTTTTAAAGAAAGCAAGAGGTGCTATGAGTGCAATTTCTGTCTAGTCACACTGCCTTACGAGTGGCTTTCTTAAAGACCCCACACAAACCTAATGGAAACCTGCTTGTAATTACCAAGTGATTGTGAAGGTCTCGTGGTGTCACAAAATCAAAATTATGAATGAGATTGTAACATTGTTTTGACCAAATTTTCAATACGAGGTGCTGTCCTTCTCTCTTCATTCTTACTATTTGTTCTTCTCTTACCATCTTTCTGTCAAGACGGAGTATTATGATAGAACGGTTGGTGAGAAAGGAGATGAAGGACCCCCTGGACCTCCAGGAGTGAAAGGTCGTCGTGGCCTCCCTGGTGAGTGTGATTTCAAAGCTAGAGTCTTTCAGCAAGAGCTGTCCACTCAGGGGGCTCGTTGCAGGCTAATGTTTTGAGCACCCAGCAACCTGCTTCTGCCTTTACAAGTAGGGTGTTTCCAAATTACTCCTGTCAAACTGCAGACCCGAAGTGTACCCTGAGACATTGATTTATGCCCATATTTCCTCTTAAAAATAATGAGGCTGGCACACTTCTTTGCACAGATAATTGAGTTGAGCACCAAGCTCAGGGACATCCTGTCTCATGACCTTAGTGGGCTGCTGCATCAGCACATTATTTGTGTATGCCATCAGGGCTGTGAGTCTCCTGTTAAAGATTAGGCACTTTTTAATCTCTTTTTTTTTTCTTTTTTAGCTTTCAGAGTTTCTCTTCCGACATTTTTATTGCCTGTGATTCCAAGATAGTAACGATCTGCAAGTTTTTATTTCGTTTATTTTGGCCATGCTGTAAAATTAAAATGTACTGATTTATCATTTGAGCTGTATCACAATATAACAAGGACAAGTGGGCTGAACTCTGAGGCAGCAGCTCGTAGGCTCTGTCTCATAACTCAAGTCCTTGCCTTCTCTGTTTTGATGTCCTAGCTTTATGAATATCTATGTATCCAAGTGATGGTGTCTCATTCAGTGAATACACTTTGTTGTTATAAATCTACATACCTGCTTCCAAGGGATGGCAACAGGAAAACTGAGCCTTGCAAAGATATTAATGCATTGTTGAGACATGATATATTTACTAGAGCAAATAACAGGGACAAAAAAAGGAAGTTTGCAGGCCTAAGTGGTTCTCAAGTAATTGAATCCATCCCCACTTAAGATAAAAGCCTTGGATCCTATTCCTACCTGGCTAAACATCCACATCTTGCCAGATTTCAGTGAGCATTGTTGCATAAACAGTGGATGCCTACTCGGGTAAAATTAAATTCTTAAAAGAGAAAATAAGCTTAAAATGCACTAGCCCAAAGTTTGCAGCCAGCATTAATGAGTAGTGTCTTTGCAGGGTATACGGTGGTTTAACTCAAGTCCTAAATATGTTGCTTTTGCAGGGCCACAGGGTCCTCCTGGAGATGCTGGCAGACCAGGTAGGTGTCATGATCCAGCACCAACCATAAAAGAGGTTGTTCTTCCTGCCCGTTAAGCCGAATTAGTTCTGTGGACTTTAATCGTATCTCCAAGAGGTAAAAAATGGTCACCCAAAAATTTTGATGGGCCAAATTTTTAAAAGGAGGTTAAAGACCATTTTAAAATGTCTTTACATTCTCATTGTGGTTATTTAATATGTTACAAGATAAAAAAAAACCCAAAAAAACCCAAAAGCAAAACAAACACATCTGTGGGATGAACTCAGTATGTTTATCCCTCACTTAACCTCTTGAGCACTTACTTTGCTTTGAGATTCCATCTCCTCTCTAACTTCATTTCTGTGCTTTTTCCTCTTTGGTTAGGTGTGTCGAGACCTGGTCTGAGAGGTCCCCCAGGATTTCCTGGGCCAAAAGGAACAAAAGGAGAGAAAGGACAAACTGGCTTGTGCATTGTGGGCCCTCCAGGACTCCCCGGTATTACTGGCAGACCTGGTTCAGTTGGATTACCAGGTCCTCCAGGAGAACCAGGTGATGTTTCAGTATTGTATATATCATGAACATGAACAAATCCAGAGCCATCTCAATATCTAATATATCGGTTTGTGTCAATACGTTATTTTCAGAGTATATTTTGAGTAATATGGTTGAACATCATTTCTCTTTGGAAATTTTGGTTTAGGATGTTGATGAAAACATGTATGTAGTGAAGGTCTGTGCTCCATTGCTACTGAAATTCTGTGGGGAAGATACAATGACTTCCCGATATAAGGATTTCTCACCTTTTTGTATAACCTTGACCGTAAAAATCTGCTACATAAAACCAGGAAAGACTAACGGGAGGATATTTGTTCTTAAAATTAATTCTTCCTAAGGTTGTAGTAAGTCCATGAAACTAAGGTCAGAAGGGGCTAATCTGAAAGCTAGAGACATCACTTGCATGCCTCCAGGGGTCATGGTGCAAAAAATATAATCAATCTTTAACTAGGAGTACCAACAGCATCATGTTTTTTAATATGTGGTATGGCCAAAACAAGTCTGGCTAAACCAATACCAAGGTGGTTCTTCTCTTTTATCTCTTTTTTTTTTTTTTTTATTATCTATCCCCTAAATGTATCACCTTGGGAAGAGCTCGACACATACTCTGTTTTTCCAGAGTAATAGTAAATACAGCAGAATAATTCTGTCAAAGTTACATGAACAGCATTAATAATTTAGGATTAAAAGCAAGTTTCCCTTCCTTTTGTGGTAAAAGAAAGAATTATATTTCTGTTCATTCAAAGAAAATGGGAATACTTCCCCTGGAAGGGACTATGCTTTTTAAACGCTGGAGAGATGGATCCAACAGTCTGCTGAGATTTACTTTGGCATTGCCATATTTATCCTCAAGTTCTTCCAGTTACAGAAGTTTTGGATTTTCCAGGTAGTTCTCTCTTTTAAATGAATCAGAGAATATCTCAAGTTGGGAGGGACTGTAACAATCACAATACTGTCTCCAGCTCATCCCTGCAACTTTTGTCCCCTTTTTTCCCTCTCAGCAACTAAAGAATTGTCTGAATAATCTGCTGATGTAATGGTGCCGTGTTCTTTTTATTACCAGGTAGAGTGACATTCAGAACTGGCCCACCAGGACTTCCTGGAGAGCCAGGATGTGCAGGACCTCCGGGACATCCGGGAGACATTGGCATGAAAGGTCAGTTTCAGAAAGCTGTCACTCAGAAGCAGATGTACAATCCAGTAATCCTCGTGGATGTTTGTGAAATTTTCAAGTTAATTTACCTCTTCAGCCACTTCCCGAGGTGGGAGATGTAAGAAAATTCGTCATGGATGTCCTTATGTTCTACACTAACAGTTGTTCTCTGAGAGAAGGTTCCTTCTGCATATTTCACCACAGGAGCTGCTGAATCACTTTGCCACTTGCTAGCCATTAAAGCCACCCAGGCTGTTACAGAGCCCTGTTAGTTGGAAGCCTGTGTCCCTTTCTTCCTTCAAGACAATTTTGCTTATCAGTAGAGTGACTGTATCCAAATGGTTTCCTAAAACTAGTCTTGAAAACCATGTCATTTTTAAATGATTACAAGTAATGAGTTCTGATTCACTCTCTGACCACAGGTAGTTTTATACTGTGCTAGAAATTACTTTTCAACAAAATCAAGGCTCTGATTCTATGGCTCTTTAGCCAAAAATTGCTAGCCATCCTCTGCAGCAAACTGTGTGACACTTTAGTTAAGCTTGGGAGTGACTTGCTGCTGAATTATGTTCGTTCTAGGTGATGAAGCCTTGGTGTGTACTGATTGCAGCTATACTCCCGGAATGCCTGGTCTTCCCGGTTCTCCTGGGCCACACGGCCAGGTTGGCATGCCTGGTAAATGACCTTCTCATTTCTATCGGGACTGTCAGAAAAGCCAGTCATTTTGCTTTTAGCATGAGAAGTCAAGCATGGGCATGTCTGCAGCATGCAGGCCTTGCACGAGCCCTGAGGCTGTGCTAGTGTGAGAGCCTGATGCAGCTTCAGCCACTGACAGGAGCACAAGCCCTGAAAGAGGTGAAGTCAGAGTGCTAATAGGCTTAGGTGCAGCCTGAAGCCAGGTCAGTCTATGAGGATGCAGCCAAAGTGACAAGCAGAATCCTTCAATGTTGGCCGTGATTATCAGAGCCTGTCAAAATCTCTGTCCTTGTTTTCAGCTTTCTTCACAAAATACGCTGTTCTTCTGCAGGTAGAGAAGGCACTCTAGGTCCAAAGGGTTCTCCAGGTTCTCCGGGAGCGCCAGGGTTTCCAGGAGCTCAAGTAAGACTTTGGTTTTTCTGATTATTTTTCAGATCCCACAAGAAACCTCATGGCTGATGTTACCTGTGTCATACTGGGTGATCTCAACAGTTCTCATAGAATCACAGAATGGTAGGGGTTGGAAGGGACCTCTGGAGATGATCAAGTCCAACCCCCCTGCCAGAGCAGGGTCACCCAGGGCAGCCCACA
>WTSP01010661.1:0-40378 GCA_025331215.1 Actenoides lindsayi | reverse complement strand
CAAGCTAGCTAATTTATAAGGATAGGAGAGAGCATGCATAGAGGTGACATGGGATCTCTCTGGACTTTCAACAGCTCTTTTATCTCAAAGTAACAATGAATTCCACAGGTCTTTCATACTTACTGAAAGGATAAGTATTGCACTAAAGGAAAGGTTTTCAGGAGAGCAGAAACTGAAGCAGCAGCTGTAGGTGCCCTTTTCCTGTGAGCTGAGGACAAAACCAGAAGCCAACAAGAAGAGAGTGAGCAGTAAATCCAGAATACATGCAATTAAAGAGACTGGCATACTTTGTATGCAGATAGAATAGACAGAGATACAGACAGAGAGAAAAAGATAGGGAAATGGGAGATGGAGTGAGAGGAGGACAAAAAGCAAACAGGTCTTTGGGACTGATGAGGAGACACTGAAGAAACATTAATATGACTGATTCCAAATCGAGGGCTGAGTTACAGACACTAAAGAAATCATTTCATGGGTCTTAACAAGAAAGAATTTAAAACAGGTTTAAAACTTAGACAAGATGGGGAGTGCAGTTTAACAGTAAGGAGCTAAGCCACAGATGAAAGGAAGAACTTTACCTAAAGTCACAGTCCAAGTTACAGTTGATTATTTGCTAATCTTAGTGTAGCTGGAGCATAGATCTATGCTCCAGGTATCTGGAAAGGAAGACTTTAACTGGAAGCTTCAGAACATATGTGATACCAGTGCAAATTTCAAAAATAAAACCAAAAACAAACAAACAAACAAAAAACCAAACCAACAACAAACAACAAACTAAGTAAATACCTGGCCAGGCAGCCTACCTCATTCTGTATAAAGCTACAGCAACTCAGCTAGTGTTTACTGCCTGCCTGAAAAAGTTTGTGTAGAAAAACACACTCAGATATATCCATACAAATGGCCAACGCATTCCCAGTTTTCATAGAATAAACCATGATCATCTGTGATATTTACATAGTTTTACAGACTGTCAACATATCCTGCATTTTGTACTTGCTTATCTCTATACTTGTAAGCCTTAATCTTTCCTTAGAAATCAATTTCTTCCAAATTACTAATTGGAGCTACTTCTCCAGCAGCTAATTCTGACCTCTCATTAAGAGGCACCTCTTTCACCATAACTGCAATCCAAAATAGTGTCATCATCCATCCTTTCTCCATGCTATCACATTGAAAATAAGCTTATTTTTTCTACTTTTCTTCTTAGACACAGACTTTCTATATTGACAGCTTCTGAACTGTGGGCTGATCACAGAAACAGAATAGTAACAAAATGGAATAGAACAAACAGAACAGAAATAACATAAATCATGGCCCAATCATAGGAAATCTGAAGAAGTATGTTCCTAGCCTACATTCTTGTTGGAAGAACGAAGTACTAAACGTACAGTCTTCAAATCTGGGATACAATTAAAGAGCTAAAATGCAACTTTTAAACCCATCAGGTTTTTTGTTATTAGCTGCTCATCATCTTTCTAAATCCATCTGTGCTACTTCCTACCATCACTATCAACAGTGGCTCTTACCAGTCAGGAACAGACCATTTCAGTTTAATTCACTTAAAAAGTGAGCATGACAAAGACAATCTATTTGAGCTGATGCACTCCATTTTGGGCAACTAGTCAAACAGTAAACTGATACTTTAAAAAAAAAGGTGAAATATTACTAATGTATTCTGACATCAACTATTTTAATCCACCTCATAAAAGCAAACTACTGCAAAAACTCCTGTACCTGGCAAGTTTTCCCACATCCTCAGACAATGCTGCAGCTCTCAGCTCAGAAGCATGTCATCTGTAGCCTTCTGGCCAAATCTGCACCATCTTTGGACATTTAAGGAAGCAGCAGAATGACCAACATATTATTTAAACAAGAGATTGACCTGCAACACATGCCCAGTGCTGCATTAACCTTACCAGCTGAAACCTCTCTGCTTGAAATACTTATGATCTCTATTTGTCACACAAGTAGCCCGTGAAACACAAATTTGGTGGTCCACAGGATGACTCAAATAGATAAAGCCACAAGTGACATCTTCTGAAGTTCAAAAAGCTTCAACTGAAGCAGAACAAGAACCAGGAAAACCTTTCCCAATGCCATGATTTAAAGGAAAATAAAGAAAACCCGTAAGTGTGAACTCAGTTGCTGAGCTGTTGCACGAGTCACCTTCTGCCATGCCTTTTGCACAGAAGACTGCAAATGATGCTGACAGTTAAACTGCTTGTCCCTGGGCTCTCTTTAAAGCCCTCCTGCAGAGTTCTCAACAAGCACAGGTCTCCCACAGATCACAGCTAAATTACAGCTTCATTTCAATGACTTGCAGCTCCATTATTTTTTCCATATGAATAACAACATGCATCTACACATCGCCTGGCCAAGGTGTTTGAAAGACTAATTCTGTCTTGAACAACAGTTTGCAGCTTTGCTCACCTCCATGTTAAAACACTGACTTTTATCCAGCCAGCCTCTGCATACACCCATCTGCTGGCTTGTTCTTGGGTTGCTCAAGCACAGTTTTACAAGATTGATGTCAACAAAAATACAAGTTAATTTTTCTTTAAGGCACAAGTGAGATCCAAGACACAGTTCACATAAAGTGCTGAAATTTGGCTGTTTGGGCACTTCTAGCCAAAAGTATTAAGCATTCATCAGGAAGTATTTAAGCAAGAGGATACCCATGGGGAAATAGTACATTCTTATGAGGCAACTCAGGCCAAGTCACAGAGCAGAGACCAACTTAGAGGCAAAGGCTCCAAAAAAACTAAAAGTAGCAAACAGCATAAGCGGAACAAACTGATTTCTGCTCTCACCAAGACCACCATAAACCTGCCTTGGTCTTAGTCCAGAATGGGTAGGAAGAGATCCAAGACAAGTACAGCTCAATCTTCCCTGGAGGGTTTCCAGTTTAACACTCAAGTAGGTGCATTCTCAATCCAGATACTATTATAAACACTCATTGTACCACTGGGTACAGGGCTGAGCTGCTGTTTATGCAGAAAAACTAATTAACTTCAGTCCAAAGGAAGTAGAAACCCTTCAATGTGTATTTAGCAGTGATAAAAATCAATTTGTAAAAGAAAAGATGTGGTCCCTGGTTTGGTTGGGATATTTCTGAAATATTAAACAATCCTTTACATGATATAAATAACAGGAGCGTAATTGAATTAATATTGACTAATAGTAATTGCTCCTTGTTCCTCAAGTCTGCCTTTTATTAGTGGGAGGAGTGGTGGAGGTTATTGCTTCTTAAAAAAAAAAAAATCCCGAGGCCCTGAAGCACCTTTTCTGCCTTATTATTATTGTAATAATGAGGGCAACTGATTTGATCTCTCCTTACACAATACTGCAGCACAGCGATGGCTAAATAAACAGCCAAAGTCCTTTTGTCCCTGTGGGCTGTTTCTCGGTAATTAAAATCAATAGGATCTTTCTCGGAGGATCTCTTTAACCTCATAGAGCTACACTGTTCCAAGCAGGCAATGTAAAACGAACAAATGAACTCACAGTTCTTGTTGAGGAAAAAAAATAAAATTAAATACAAGCAACACATTATTTTATTAGGATAATATTGGTTTTGGACAGGGGTCATGGAAGAGGCTGTATTTAAACCTTTGTTTTTTTAGATCTTTCCCCTTTTTTCTCTCTATTTCTTAAAAAAGAAAAATTAAAATACTCTGACAGCATCCTCTGTTCCCAGAGGTCATGTGAGCTGAAACAGTCCATTGATCTTCCTTCTTTCAGAAAGGGAATAGGCAACAGAGGGAAAGTAAACATCATCCCCCTGAGACTACTCAGGACCTCTTTGCGTAAGGTGCTGAACATTTTAGGTTCAAGAGGAAAATAAATGAAGGTCCCCGGTGTTTCACTGATGCTGGTACATGCAATTCCAGCCAAGGACAATGAAAACTACAGAGACTCACATCCCCAGGCTATGCACTTTGTCAATGGTAGGTATCACTGGCACCACTCCCAGGGAGTTATGGTGGTGATGACCAGCACATCTCATACATACAACAGCTGGGAAGAAAAAGATTTACACCACATCTCTCAGGAATCTTGAATCCTGAGCTGCTAATCAAGGCCACACAAAGTGGCAGACGGCAAGAGAGGATCCTATCCTGGTCAATATGAGCAAGAGCATTTTGTCTTAGAAAATACAACGTTGCTGAGCACTACTGCTTAATGGTCCCTCGGGACAAATCTCAGCAATCCCTCGTCCAGGTACACAGCAAGGTGAGTTGAGCTCCTGACTGCCCCATGGCAACCTCACCTCTTTGGCTGTTCCCAGGTGGCTTCATGCCCAGGGGAATGCTCTGTAACCTGTGGTGGGACCGAAAGTACTTGAGCAAATACTGGATCTAAGCCAACAGGCATTATCACCAGTAAACAGCAGGAGGGAATCCATTCCCATTAGCTGCCTTTCAGTCCCAACACATTGTCACCAGAGGCAACAAAAGTCCAAACACCCATACGAGGAAGCAGCGTTTAAAATGAGAGGGGTTTTAGATGAAGACAATTACACTTGGTTAGATAGATGCTCAGAAATGGGTGGAGACAGTCAATCTTATGCTCTGGTGGTTTTACAAGGTGTTTCCAAAGATACAAAAGCAACATAGTAAGAGCTGCAACAGGAAAACATAAGCTGTTCTCACTGGTATCTCTGCTCCAGGATCCAGTTTGACCTGTTGATTGCTGTTGTACATGGTACAGCTTTCAGCACTTTGACACGATAAAGGAAAAATGCCTCTGCTTGGATTTTTTAGCAATGAGGCTCTCAGGGCTTTGACCACCAAAAGGTTCTGGTTTGGCAAAGGAAGACCTGAGGCCTATGTTACACATGCCATCATATATTACATCTACCACATAGACACTCCCAGGGTTTGCCAATTATTATGGTATATAAAACTTGCTTCAAATTGCTCTTAGATCTGGCAAACTTTCATCTTACAAACTGGATTTTTTTCTTCTCAGGTTTGCATCTCTGGTAAGCGTACTCTGGAAAGTTTCAGTGAAACGGGTCAGCTGTTTCTATGAAAAAAAGTTTAAAATAGAAGACTGTTTAATGCCTATCACACACTAGAAAATCTTCTCTCTGAACAGCAGTAACACCTTACCCTGCTGGGCAGCAACTTGCTATTTGTAGGTGAGGTGGTAAAAAGAATCCATAACCATGAAGAACTGTCAAGTTAAAAGCTGTAAAATAAAAGAAAATATTCCATGTTCACCTACAGCATCATACAATACCAGGTTGGAAGGGACCTCAAGGATCATCTAGTCCAACCTTTTGAGGTATATATAAATATATAGTTTATATGAGCTGGCCCAGCACCCTGTCAAGCTGATTCTTAAAACTGTCCAGTGTAGGAGAATCCACCACTTCCCTTGGGAGATTATTCCAATGTCTAATTATTCTCATGGTGAAAAATTTTCTTCTGCAGTGCAATCAGAATTTCCCAAAGAGTAACTTGTACCCATTACCCCTTGTCTTTTCCATGTGACTCCTTGTAAAAGAGGAGTCTCCATCTTCTTGGTAGCCACCTTTTATGTACTGGTACAAGGTAATAAGGTTTCCCCTAAGGCTTCTCTTCTTAAAGCTGAACAAACCCAGTTTTCTCAGCCTTTCTTCATATGGCAACTCTTCCAGTCCTCTGATCATCCTCATGGCCCTTTGCTGGACCCTCTCCAGCCTGTCTGCATCTTTTCTGTGTAGAGGGCACAAAAAATGAATGCAGTACTCAAGGTGTGGTCTGACCAGTGCTGAGTAGAGTGGGACAGTGACTCTATCTCTGCTGGTGTTGCCCTTGTCAATGCAACTCAGTATCCTGTTGGCTTTCTTTGCCACTGCAGCACATTGTTCACTCACGTTGAACTTGCTGTCCACCAAGACCCCCAGGTCCCTTTCCACAGGGCTGTTCTCCAGCCTGGTGGATCCCAGTCTGAGTTGCATTCCTGGGTTATGTATTCCCAAGTGCAAGACCCTACATTTATCTCTGCTGAACTTCATAAGGTTTCTTCTAGCCCACTCCTCCAGCCTGTCCAGGTCTTCCTGGAGGGTGGCTCTCCCTTCTGGAGTGTCAGCTTCCCCACTCATTTTGGTGTCATCTGCAGACTTCATCAAGGTGCTCTTGGATACCAACATCCAATTGTCTTGGATCTAACCATCAGTGTGCTCAGAAGTATCCCAAACTCCACAACGTTGTGGTCTCAGCAGCCAAGGCTGTCACTTCACTAACCAAGATATTACACAATATGTTTTCTTGGTTAGAGAGTAGCAAATCCAGCAGTGACCCATTTTACCTTTGCATGCTCAGTAAAGGTTTCCTTCGATTCTACTGGCTCTTGAATAAGTAACAGTACTTATAAGAGAGATGCTGCCTACAGATAGGCAATGTGCACACAAGGGCTGGGAGAGAGATGAAGTCCTGAAACCAGGTGGGACTGAGCCACCAGCACAGGAGAGAGCAGAGATGAGAGAGATCAGATAGGCACAAGGCATGCTTGAGTTCTCAGTGTCAAATGCAGAAGCATCTGTCTGCAGGAACACAGTTCCCAGGTCATGTCACATCTGTGAGCTACTCAGCAGGGAGGTAGAGGTGTATTTATTTCTTTTTCCAAACCCAGGTGTATATTAGTGACCAGACTTGAGATGTCCACACTGAACTGCAGAAAATTAGGACTTTAGAGCACCATACAGAGTCATCAGGTCTATCCTGCTCTCCAAAAGCAGGGTCAGATACAGCTGCATCATTTTTAAAGGAAGGTTATCTGACATTAAATATCTCAGGCACTGGAGACACCAATACTTCCCCAGCCAGCATATTCAAGCATTTCACTATCCTTACCCACAAATGTTTTCTTAATTTGCAATACTGAATGCAGTTTGTGGCCATGAACACAGCAGTAGATAATTCCCTCATCTCCTGCAACAAGACAGAATATGTAATGCTTGAAGACTACACTGATGTTATTTAACCCAAATAAAAGAATAAAATATTCTTTAAATATTTAAAAATCTAAGAAGTTTTTGACCGTTTTATTAGCATCCTTCTGTTCTCCAACTAGTTCATCCATCTCTTCCTTGGAGCAAAGTGCCCAGCTTAGAGCTCATACTCCAGTGGAGCATTTAGATGCATGTGATGAACTGCTTCTCCCTACTGGCAATAGGCTTTGGAAGGCTGCTCTTGTCTAATTTTGTGCATTGCTGACCATCTTTAGCCCTCAGGAAAGCAAAGATAGCCTTTCACTAAGGTACATCAATGCTTAACTCATAAGAATCACAGAGATTTGTTTACTCCCTTAAATTTCTACAAATTTTAGCACATTACAGGATCAAAATCTAAAAAGCTGATCTCAAGTGAAAGTGGTAAGCAGCACATCACCAGTGCCATTTACTTTTTTTAAACAGTCTGTTCAAAAAAGGTCTTTTTCCTCTGGATTCTATCATTTTGCTTATTCTTAGTTATGTGAATTATATTACAGTTTCATAAAATGTTTGGTTTACTCTGTAAAGCACTTTAGGGCACAGCCATGGGAAAGATGCTTAAATGGTTTAAAATTCTTCCCCTGACAAGTCTGTGTATTCCTGTTTTCACTGTTCACACTGCTATAGTTCCCGTGAATGGAGTATTTTTGTGAACATAACATTGCATTCTTCACCTTTTGGTTATGTGGGCATTGAAAGGAAGCATTTTACATATTTAAAAACAAAACAATCAGATATAAAGAAAATTATGTAAAAACCAATTAAAGATAATGGAGCTCTTGTGAATAAAATTGCATCTCACTTAACCTATAATTGTCTACAACATGCGTGGAGTTAAGTGCATAGAAAGCTGGTGCTTCTGGTTTCAGCTCAGGGAAACCCTCTTATCCCTGTAATTTGCCTGAGTGAGGACATGAGCTGGATCCCAGCTCTTTTTCTATATAAAGGAATTAATTGATTATGTTTATACTGTGCTGTGCTCAGTAGATGGTATTGATTCTCTGGTTTGTGGTTCTGAGTTTGAAGACATCAAACTCAGATGAATGCAAACAGCTGGGGACGGGGTATGAGAAACCACCGGGGGGGTTTCAGCCAAGTGGTGTGGAGCTCAGGGGGAATTTGTTTTGTTTTGGAGTGGTGGTGTGTTTTTTTAAATAAATAATCTGCTAATTAGGTCCTTGGAGTTAAAATATATGGATAAACTTTGTTCTAGGTAATACCTCTCATGTGGACCATGCTACCACTTCCTTTCAACTCATATATTCATTTACTGGAAGACAAGGGGAATATCATCTTTCCAACTGCCATCAGATTGTGGTATTGCACAGAGGGTGAGATGAATTTGGGAGCAGGAATTATAGGTCCTTTTCTAAGATGTGAGTTTCTGGAGTTGTGTGGCTATTTCATACTCTAAGGCTTTAATTTCATCCAGGGACCCTCACACCTGAGGTCAGAACATCAGAAAACTGTTATTACTGTTTTTGATTTCTCTCTTTGTGTCTATTTGCATTATCTGAACTGGAGAAGAATGTCAGCGTTAAACGTGAGTGGCAGCTTTGTATTATCTAGTCTGCAATTACACCTCTTAAGATATTAATCAGTTGACTGCATATTTTACATAAGCAAATTATTGCTTGAGCTCTGTGGTAGCCATGATGTCTGCCATTTGCAAGAGCACTGAGGCAGTGCTCCAACAACCCTGGTGGTGACACCCACCAAGAAACTAAACCCCAGTGTTCACTCCCTAATAACCCATCACTCCACAAGCTCCACAATGACCATAATGAAACATGCACAGACAGCACCCAAGACAGTACAACTGTAACTCCCCATCTGGCACAGGAGCCAGGCTGAAAAGTTGCAGCAAACAATCTACTTCCCCCCCTTTGGTAGTACACTCATGCATCATTGACTCTGGCTCCTCTGTGCTCTGCCACTTATGAGTTATCTGGCCATTTCTAACTCATGAAAATAAATTGTTTACCTGCCTCCACATTGCATACACTCTGCCCATATAGATATTGAGATACGTTGAGGGTATTCTGCATCTTACATGTGGAGGTCTCACACAGGGCTGGCAGTACAAGACAGAAAAGACAAGACACGCGCAAAAGAAAGGTACATTAAAAAAAAAAAAAAAAAAAGACCACCAGACTATTTGCTTGTGCTTTGCTGAATACCTACAATTACTCCATATAGAACAAGGCAGATTTAAGTTGCTACTGAGTCTGAACTCCCTATGATTTTGAATTAGCATTCTACACCCACTGCCAAAACATGCAAAAACCCATGCAAGGCAGGGCTTTAGACTTTGGAAGAGTTACTCCTGTTTTACAGCAATGCACACAAGGACTGAGTTCACTAAGCAGAATTACAGACACTACTCTGAGACATCTCCATATCTACCTGCCTCCATAACATGATGCAGCATTTGTTCAACAGATATATAAACTCTCATTAATTTTATGAAGAATTTTATGAAGTGAACATACTCTGTTCCCTCTTCAACCCTGTCTTGGTGTAGTTAAACAAGACTTCTCCTAAATTACCAGTGTGGCAAGACTTTAATTTTCAACCTGAATTTGTGCAGGACAAGGAATTTCACCCAATGGAGCCTCTCTCCTTAAGCTGCCTTTCACAACCTCTCATGGTGTTTCAGACTTAATTGTCTATAGATTGCTTGCCCACTCGAGAGGAGAAACTTGAATGCTCTCAGCCTGCAGAGCTGGTGCTTGCAAAAAGATGTCAGGATCGTTCACCACAGCCCCTGGATTCAAGCTTAACTGCTAGTGGCTGCTTTTAGCACGTCAATGTGAATTACTTGACTGGCGAAACTAAGCAGCAATTAAACACCTCACCACTAAGCGGAAATGAGAAATTTACTGTTTGGTCTTCAGATAAGCTAGAGCCTCCTGTGAGCTACTGTTATCAAACCCCTGGGAGGACCAGTTAGAGTCAGAACAGTCTCAGTCTGAGGCCAAAAGGGGAAATATTTCTAGTGAAACAGAAATCAATTTTTATCATTCTCTCCTTGTGGTTTTTCTTAAGTGCTGATAGCAAAGGCCATGAGAAAGGAAAGGTGTTGAGGTTTAACCGAGATTACACCTGGAAGCAACTGTGTTGTACTGCTCAGTTTTAGTTAAGGACACAGGGGATGGGTAAGCAAGCCAGGCAAAGCCCTCTCCATTTCAGCAGTGAGCTTAACAAGGAACAAAGAAACAAGTGAAATTCTGCTTGCACACACAGGGGAGACAGCAAGAGAGAAACAGCCCTTCTCAGAAGTATCAAAAATTCAAAAAGCAGCACACTTCTGTTCAAACAGACCTTGAGTTTATTCTTAAGCATCATTGAGTACTGATGTTGTAGAAGTCCTGTTGTTCAGACAAAAAGATGCCTATGTTGAAAGCTTGGCTAGGTGACAGAGCATGCAGCAAGTGCCTGCTCTGCATAAATACAGCCTCAATTATTTCTGGAGCTGCCTGTGACCAAGTTCACGCTGTTCTTTAATGAATAAATTATGAAACTACCAAGAAAAAAAAGTTTCTGCAATTTCCCGTTGGCCCTCTTCTATTTGTCTATCAATGTGTAGGATCTCAGTGAGGACACTAATCTATTTCGGTGTCAACTATCACTTGATATTACCTCACTTGTTCCTTTCCAAGTTGTTCCTCTCACTGCTTTTCATCCAAATTCTGCTGATCTCAACACAATTCCAGCCAGGCTGCATGCAGGGAAAAGAAGAAAGGATGCCCAGGGGAAAACTGCTGTCAACTTGTACACCATTGCATGTCGTAGTGACATGGTTCTCCTCCACTGACTTTGGTCTTGAACTGGCTGTTATCAAAAGTGTGGTCTTCCAATGTGTCCCCTCTCCAAAGACCATTCACATATTTTTTTTGACAGACTTTTCCATGGACTGCTGTTGACAAACTGTGCCTCTCCTTCAATTCATTCCCAAAAGAACAACCTTTAATACCTATTGTGGTCCAGTGCAGTCTTATCATGGGACCCTTTCCTTCCAACAATCCTCTTGGGCAAGGTCACTTGGGCCATCCAGGCTAGGAAGGGTTAATGCAAGCTTGAATTATGTGCTACTGTCTTGTCCTGGATGGTTCACATCTGTCCAGTCCACCAGCACCTACCTGACACCTGGACAAACAGGAGTTACTGGGAGGTACTGAAATCACACAGCTATAACAGAATAATAGATGAAGTCATACGTGTTGAGAATGTAATTTGCAATGTTTCTCCACCTGCCACTCACATACTCAGATTTTCTATATATTTTATGTCATTTCAAAGGCTATTCATCAGACAAGAAAATTAATTAGTCAATAGGTATTCCTCACATTCATTTGTGATGTTCTTAAAAGTCTTTTCCAAACTAAATGATTCTATGCTTCTCTTCTATGACACTAAACTAGCAAAATGAGTGCCAAACACATACAAACCAGTGCTTTGTGACAAGTTATGCACTGATTAACTTGAACAAAGTACCTGGAAAAAGGTAGATACTATTGCAAGCTGTGTAGGAAGATTCTTTAGGAGAGAGGATTCTACAGTCAAGACAGTAGGTCCAGTAACCAAGACGCTAATGGTGTAGCTTCACGTGACACATGCACTGGACCAAGAGAGCCGTCAGTCTTCCCACAGTTGGGATCTAGAGACCATTATTTTGCAGGTTTTGACTCAGCTGGCTAACCAGATTAAAATGAGGATTTGTTTGTTGTTGGGTTTTGATTTTGTTATTTTTTCTTCTCTTTTTTCTTCAGATCACACAGCTACAAGGGAAACGACAACAACATATGGCTGGAGGCAGCAAAAAGCAGCAGTTCACAGTTCACTCAGATTTAGCTGTCTTGTGAGGCCAGTCTCCCTTTGGCTCCTAAACCTGTCACGGGTAGGAAACAGGGCACTTGAACTTCCTACCTGCTATGTGCAGCCATGCAAGTACAACCTGTTTGATTTGCAAACAGAACTACAGGCAATCCAACACTCAGCTCCCCATATACAAAATGGAGAAATACTCTTTTTCCCATTCTTTACACAATTTAACAATTAACCTGGAAGTTCGTCAGGTCATTATCAACTCCTAAATGGGGTTTGTACAATAACTGGGACAAGAGGACCTCATTTTACTTGCTCATACCATATCAAACAGCACCTGGAGCCAGCTTAAAAAGCTAACTTTACTACTCGAAAACAGAGTTGCACTGAAGAAATGGGCCATGACAGCTAATGCATTTCTGGGTAGTTTTGAACCAATTCTGCATGGAATTGTAAATTCAAAGTCTGACAGTCCAAAAAATATGATAGATTGTTCTGCATTTATTAAGGAATTTACATTCTTTCATGTTTTTTAGGCAACTGACTTCACTGTGACAAGCAAGTGAGCAATTTTCTTAAAATTGCTCAAGCATCCACATTCTTCACTAAGTACATTCTTAATTTTCATGCAATTTAACATCGGTTACTTGGTTTTACACAAGCTGTGCAGCAAACAGAAAGTAACCAGGAAATAGGAATTACCACAGCCTACCTCCAACATCTACAACATGAATGCTTCCATGTGAGATAGTGACAATCTATCTGTATTGCCAGTATCCATTTCCCTCTGCTTTAGGGACCTGGTTAATCTGAACTATTTTAGACAGCTATTTTAGAATAATTCATGTCCTACAAGTCCCTTTTTTTTCACCCCTCTAACTGAAGAGGAAGCCAAGGGTGACAAAACCAAATATCTCCATCTCCTGAGCAGAAGTCTGTTCCACATATTCAACTACAGCAGCCTGAATTTTAAATTTCACACACAAAATATCCTCAACCTGGTGTCTTCAAACAATAAGTAGCTATAAATTACAGCAGGTAGCCCAAAAAGTCAGCCAGCCATGAAACAAAGGCCACCCTCCCTCTACCAATAACAGGGCTGACATTTTCCATAGCAAGATATAATACACCATCAATGTTCAGCATCTTAAAGTAATTTCTGAGCTACAAAAATAGAATAGCCAGGCCTTGGGCCCAATTTCTAGAAAACCTCAAAATCCTGGATTCCTACTCACCAAGTACTCAGCACTTCACAGGATCAGCGACAGCAGTGCCTTTTCCAATGATGCAAGAGTCCATCATTTTTTTCCCCTCCATGGAAGGCACTGAGTACTTGTTGCTCTATAACAACCTGGAATATCTAGATCCAAATCGTGACTCAATTCCTGACCTTCATCTCAGAAGGTCATTTGTACCTTTGCAATGAATAATGTACCTGTATTTGACTCTCTGCTGATTGGTAAGCACAGACCAAACCTTCTACATGGGAAAATCCACCTTTTGCACATACTGCTAGTAACTCTTTTGTGCACTGGAGGGTGTGTGTGTAGAAAAATTTAAAAAAAATAAATTTTAAAAAGGCAAAAAATATTCACTTTGCTACAAAGAGTATTTTTCATTCTGCATTCTGGTAGCAGACTATTTGGTGACCCAGTCCAGAGCAGAAACACTGTCTAGTCCAGAAACAACTCTATGCATGCTTTACTGCAACCCATCAACACCATACCATTATTTTGTCAGCCTAAGGCATTCCTGGAATTCAGGACTATGGTTTCATCAGAAACACCTCAGAGGAAGTCACAAACACGCCACTGCTGTGTTCCTAAAACTTTTGAGAGAGAACTACAAGTGCCAAACCCTTACAATACAGATGACATCAGTGAGGGCTTTCTCTTTCTCCTCATATTTCATAAGTCCTCATTTTTTTCTTTTAGCCATTCTTCCATCCTCTGTTTAGCATCTTCCCCCCATAAAATCAACACAGCACAAACCAACAAAACAGAAAAAAAAATAAATCACAACCATGCTGCATTCAGGTCTGCTCCCCACCCTACATGGCATCTGAATAGGCATCCCTTGGAATCAACACCCTGGAGGCAGTAAGAGTGCCTGAGAATTTGGAGAAAATGGAATACCAGACTTACAGCACAGCATGTCCTCACAGACAGGTTTTTTTCAGTATATTCTGGGATGGGAGGATGTCTCTCCTCCTCCCTCTCAGCAAGGCAGCCAACCTAGAAAGAAGGGGGATGGAAAACCTCAACTCCTGATTTAAAATCATTTCAGGCAGAGGTTTTGCCAGAGAAATAACAGCTGTGACATGCCCACCACTCTAACCATGGTGAATGAATCTGGCCACGAATCGTTAAGCTCCCCAAGTATCCAGCACTCTCAGCCTGCTACTAATCACTCAGAAATCTGGCTCTCCGGACTATTTGTCGTAAGAAATTGCTCCAATTCAAAAAGATGATCTGGAAGTTTAATATTAATCAAAACAGGGCATGTACCAGCAGAGATGCTGTTTAAACATTAAGTGCAGGATAAAGGAAAATAATTGCATTCACCAAATTCCACACTGACACAAGAAAAATGCCTCGCCAGTGTCAAGGCAAAGCAGAGGCGCTAACAAGCCCACAGTGGGGCTGGAGCACATGCAGAAATGAAGTTTGCTCTATTTTTTTCTATCCCAGAGCACTGCTGAGCCGGCCAGCCAGAGCACAAGTGGGCTGTAGCCAGCAGCTGCAAAACTGCCTGCTCTAGAACTTGGCTGACAATGCTGATTTGCCAGTCCGAGTGGTTATCCAGACCACAAGAAGAAATGGGAAACTGGGGCAGCATAATTCTTCTTATCCCAAGGCAGCTCTTCAGAACAGGTTGAGTGAAACACCTTTAGAGACAGGAGACAGAGATGACACCCAGCCATGGGGCTAGAGGCAGGAGCAGTGTTGGCAACATCACCATGCTGCTCAGCAAGGCTGAGATGAGTTGGGAAGCAGCATCCTTTATTTACAGTCTGGCAATATCTGAGCAACTCCATTCTTTGGAAGCCCAGTGCCCGTTTCCAGCCCAACCTCTAGTTAATTAAATTCTGCTTTAAAACCAATAGCAGTGTTGCTGGGCTCTGCAATTGTCCTCCAGTGTCAAAAAAATGATACATGTGTTAATATCCTGCACGTTTTAGGCTCCGAGAAGCAAACTGACCCTGTGGAACAGTCATTAGTTGTTTTTTAATTAACTGCTCCACATTTTCCCCCCAGATCTTACAACAACTTGCAGAAATGGGGAAGCAAAGCTGCTCAGCAATAAACGGCAGTAGCTGTGCTCACATGCCAGAACAACTTTTGTTCTCATGGATGTTTGTCACAAGGCTGTCTTTCTTTTACCAGTACAAAATCTGCATCAAATGGAGTTTTTAAAACAATGTAATGAGAGTACTCACTATTAAACTCCCATCTTCATTAGTATCTCATTTAACTGCTGAATTTATATCCCCAAGCATCTTTAATTTATTGATTCTTTCTAGGAGGGTTTTTCGCCTGCGTTATTTTTCTTTCTATTTAGCATCAATTAGTGGAATCTGGGCAATGATTTGTATTCAGGTTTTGAATTAGTAAAACCATTTAAACATCCAAAACCCACTAAGTGGCCACCTGTGATCTCATAGGCAAAATGTCATACCTGAAGTTTCTACTAAGACACAGGCACCTTGTCCAAGGGCACACAAGTGCACTGAGTACAAAAGTCAGACCCTCTCCCCCTTCTCCTGCTCTGGACATTGGATGGAGATGATCAGTCAGCAACAGTCCATGGGCAGACACAGAAGGCCAGGCCTTGCCTCCCAAACACTACTCTGAGGATCACATACGCACTCCGAGGCTCATCCATTGTGGTACAACATGTACTGATGCATGCATCAGTGAGGAAGACACTTGAAAGACCCTGGAAAACCACTGGAAGTTCCTGTTGCACACCACTGAATGTCTAATAGACAAAATATGTGAAGGAAAAGATGCACAGAGAAAGGAAGTAACTGTACAGACCCGCATCAGTACCAGGAAATCACTTGCAGCATGCATCACCTCTGCAAGCTCACAGTGCAGCTTTCCTTGTTGCTGCTGGACCCCCACTACCTCCCCTCAGAAAGATAGGAGGTCTGCCACCACTTTCTCAGCAAGCAGATAGAGCTTTCACAGCCCTAGATAGAGCTCTAAATGGTTCTACAAATGCCTAGGTAAATGTAGTAACAACCTCATTTGGTCACCATTCCAGGAAATGGTTCAAAGCAGATGATCAAAAACATGACATAAAGTCCCCTTTTCTCCAGGAACTAAAAAGCAAAGAGAGTAAATCCCTGCAAGAACAGAAGGAGGCAACATTTAGAAAGTGAGACATAAAAAGCCTGGGAAGAGTTTAAGATTAATTAAGACCTTCTAATGATTGAACTAATTCCCCAAAACTCAGGAACTACCAGCTCCTCAGCTAACCCACAGTTGCTCTTCCAGCAGCACTTTGTATGAGACAAATCTTGCTGAATGACCTCACCACAGAGCCAAGCTTACAGTACCCCTGGTTGACAGTCTGTTGGACTGGGGTGAACACCAACATGGGAGTTAAAAAAAAGGGGGGAAAAATCTCTTAAAGAAAAACACTCCACTAAAACACCAAGAACACCATAATGTATGTTACTTGAACAACAACTTACTTCTTTTTCATTGAATCCATGTCCTCTTCAACCTGACACCAGGCTCTCTAATTTCCTACTGAGAAGAGGGTGGGGGAAACAAAACAGGACATCTCCCCTTCACTTCAAACCTACCTCATTAGATGCAGCAGGTGTTTCTAGTTTCTTTCTCATCACCAGTTCAGAACCTGCTGGGAATGGAGCAAATAACTCTGGTAACACCCTTAATTACAGCTTCCTGGCGATGCCTCCTGCCCATACTGCAGAGGGGAGCTGCCAAAGATGCAGGAAGCATCACTCAGGCTAAATGTGCTGCCTGTTTAGAACAAGAGATTGCTCTGAGTCAGAGCATAAGCAGGGAAAAAAATCAATTCAGAACTCGAGACCATTCACAAGTATCTCTTGAAAGGCCTTATAATAGGGTAGTACTTAGACCTATTCTCATTTGATTCAATTCTTAACCCTTGCCCTGGAAGAGGAGGCTCTGGTCCAACCCTTTACTTCAGGAAGTCACCCTCAGCACGTTCTTGCCCTGGCAGACAGCAGCTCCCCACCAAGCACCCACAACCAAACCTGCATTTGTTGTACTATTGCTTCAGCAAATATCCCTGGAGCTGTGCAGAGATAGAGACAGGCATCTATGCAACAGTGAAATGCACAGTCCCAATCTAAATGTAAGCAGTTACACAGCTATGGCCATATCACATCAGGAGGAAATACACACCTACAGAGATGATACAATTTCCATATTCCCTCTTCCATCCTTTTGCAATTCCCCCTTCAGCTGAATTGGTACCTAAGTGACATTTGATCATGCACTGGAGCCATCAGTGGCATAAACCGGCATCACTTGAATTACTTTGGTATGATTTTGGCCCCAGGCAATTGCAGCCCTTTCTGGTGGTTCCAAAACATGGGAGAGTCTGTCTACAACAACTTCCATGTACCACCTCAATCAGAAAAGGCCCAAGAAACTGAGGAGAACAGGTTCAGAGAGTTCCTCACCACAAATGCTGCCCCATGACCTCTTTTGCTGGAAAAGGTTGTATGTCAATCATGTAAATGAATATTGGGCTGAAGTAGTACCCACTCCAAAAAAAGTAGGAAGCTTCAAATATATAGCTAAGAAATCTGGGCTCCAGAAGAGAAGCAAAAGAAAACATAAAACCACTCAATTGCTTGATGATAACCTTACAGATCAACCCTGCAAAGCTCGATGTGTTAACAGTACACACAAAGCATCATTTGAGGTTAGATATGACCCTTGGGAAAGGAATGTGTCAAAGTGCTACAGCAGCCTGAAACATCCCCATTTCCAGTTCACAAATCCCAAGGAGCTGCCAGAAATAAAGAAATGCTCAGCGAGCCCTAAGGCATCAAACCAAACCCTCACTCCCTAGCATGAGAGGTACAGATTATGCTTTAAGTGAGAATGGCTAGATGGAGAAGGAAAAAATACTGGGAAGTGATGAGTTTCTATGAACTTGAAAAATCCTATCATTGGCTATAAAGTCACTGGGGAGATTGTGAATGGTGATTGTGCAGCTCTACAAGGTAATTTATCTCCCTGACCAGCACTTCGTAAACTGTCTACTGAACTGCCCTCTGTTAAAACTAAAGATATACAGACACTTGTAAACCTTATCGAGGGGAAAACAACTCAGATAATTTTACACATTTAAATGAAAACCAGGTTCTGAGCTTTTCCAGGCAATGAAAACATCAGCTCTGCTACTAGAGTCCAGTCACCCATGGAAGCAGAGCCAGGAACAACAAAGCTGAAAACTGAATCGAAAAATGATGCATGTGGCTGACCCTGCTGCTCCCAGTTGTAGCAGGAAGCTGTTGACTACAGTGCTAATTTTCTGAAGAACTTTACCAAGGCATGTGTCCAAAGAAATGCAGCATTTCTCCAAGCATCTGACTTCATAGTCACCTGTTTCACAGGAAAGGAGTAAAGGACTTAACATTCTTTCGGAAAAAAAATACTATTTTACTCAATGACAAATGTAAACTCTTCTTCAAGGTCGAAGACTTCACCTCACCAGGAACAGCAATTGAATCTTTAAGATGTTACATCTAAATAAGAGACATGGTATCAACTCACATATAAACCAGATTAGAAGCCAGGATTCAAATTCAAAGGCCCAAACATATTCAGAGATTCCTCACAGCTCTGAAGGGTAGAAACTTTCCTAGATTAGTTGGCAGAAACTTGTGGTAAGCTCACAAGTTCAAATGTTCTTGTGAAATTTCCATCCAATTGGGCACATCTGAACTGGAACCAGAAAATAGTCTTGGTAACCAACCTGCAACTAGATCAATAGAAAGTGGGGCAGATCTGCAGATTAGACTCTGAAACTCCTTAGATTTGAAAGGCATTAGGTAGCACTTTGAAATACCACCAAGCAGGGCAGTGGTAGGACACTTGGCAAAGCAGTGCCACAGCCTGCTCACACAAGAAGGCTTGTGCTAATGCAGTCAATCACACCAGAAGGGCTCAAGCCAGGGAAGGGGGTTTTTGCTCAAACGTTTTGTGGGGTTGTGGACAGGAGTGGTTAGGGAATGCTGGGACAGTGGAGAATAATTAATTTAATGAGAGAAAGTAGTGCCATATTACATGAGGGAACCATAGGATACACAACAGTTTTTTCAGCGCAGTCCTTTTTAAATAAGCCCCAGTGTTATAGAAATTAACAGCTTGCTGAGAACATCCCTTCCTTCAAGGTTGCAGAGATATACTATTCTGATGGTAAAAATCAAAAAGACAGTCAAGACTTTTTCCTGGACTTGGGATCTCTGTCCCAATTCTCTGCTCTCCCATACATTTTCCACTTGACTTCATGCAAGTCCTTTGGACAACACCGTCCAAATACAGACCACATACATGTCTTTATAGGATATTTGGTCAAGGTCTGAGTACAGATGAGCTCTCGATAGCTCTGTTTCATTTGAAAGCGAGCCTGGCTTCATAGATTCAGTGACAAACTACAATAGTTCCCATGTTCTGGATGATCTGGGGATATGGGGATGTGCCCAAAGGGCTTCCAATACCTGAGAAACCAAGGAACCCTCCAGCTGGTTGCAGACAGTAACTCTGGAGTTAAAACCATGGGAAAATGGCAGCACACACAGGCATCCCATAAAGAGGATCCTGCCAGAAATTTTTTTTGCAGCTAAATCCTTCTGGGAAAACCTGACCTCTGGATCTTATTCAGGGGATAGTGTGATATTTTGCTCTGCATGCTTCACTTTCTGCAGCTGTAAAACAGGCACGAGTACCTATTAGGTATGGGTGATTTACAACTCCTATTTCTCAAACACTTGGAGTTAGATGTTTGGACCCATGCACAATACAGAGCAGTTCCCTCAAGAGTCCCCTGATACTAAACACTAGTAAAGAAACCTCTTTCCTTTTGTGGTAGTGGCATCAAGGAGGAAAGGAGACCACTTCTTTAACTTCATCTTTTCTAAAGACTTTGCCCTTGTTTGCTCTTTTAAAGGGCTTCTCCAACAAGGTAGCAAATGGAGAAAAAAAATGTAGAGCAAAGGAAGAATTATACAGTCTTTAAGCTTTGGCTCAAAAAGTTTCCAAAAATCTCATTCCAGTTACCAGTTATCTAGCAGCCATCGCTAAAGGAAATGGTGTTTCTTCAGCATGCCAGTGCTTTCTCCCATATCAATATTCCCAGTAAACTAGATCTGAGCTTACTGCTACCTTCAGTTCATGTTTGGCATAGAATGAATTGATCCAGCACTTCTGACACATACCTTACATATAACATAGCATTCAGGTTGTTGCTCTGCATTACTCTCAGGTTACACCACTTCAAATTCTCTCTTAGGTTTTATGTGTTTGCCAGCTCTAGTATACGTAATGTGCCCATCACTATGGCATCAAAGACTAATTTTTAAAGTACATATCATTTTTAAATCCTATCAAGTGTAACGGTTCTATCACTCTGGCTGTGACTGTTGTTACACATCTCAATGACAACTGCACGTTTAAAGAAATAATAGCAAGAAATGGCTAAGAACTCTCCAAAATACCTCGAGCACAATAACAAGTGACAAACATGCTGACGCAAAAGAAAAATAAATAAACCAGTATTTGAATGTTTTACTTGCCCTCTCCAGCTCATGTGCTGCAAAGACCTTGTTAAATATGAAGACCTCGATTTCAGACTGAATTAAAAAAATAAAATAAAATTGTGAAAAACTGACCCTTACAACTGAACAAACTCAGGTTTTATTCTGAGTGTCAAGTGTCCATACGAGAGCAATCAGCACACTGCGAAGGTTCAGAACAAAAGTATAACTGTCTCAACCTATCCATTTAGAAAGAAAGAAGAAAAGTGAAAGCATCACTGACTTCATGCTTTATTCTCTGACAGTATCCATCTTTCCAAATTGATTTTTGATATCCGTAGTGACCTGGAAGGGAGACACAGCGATAACTCTCAGAAAGTGGAAAACAATATTATTCCCACAAATATGAATTACTTGCCGGCAGGTTAAATCTACTGTGCAATGAATTATGTGACCCTGGAGCTCCTATAATTCTTTTGAATTTTATAGAGTCGTGAGAGGGCCTGTGAGCTTTGACAAGCACTTAACAGCCAAAATCAGTCCTGAACAACTCTCTTGGACATTTGATTTAGCCGTTGTAGGCATAACGTTGCCAGTCAATTTTGCTTTTGAAGCAAAAGATGACATTCATTCATTTCTGAAGTTATAGATTTCATTTGTTGATTTTATTGTAATTCTTTTTCACTGGCATCTTTTCTGTTTTGTTATGCCACTCAACACAAATAAATATAAAAGCAGGTTGTCAGGAAAAGAACAACTCACACACCATAGACCAGGCTTTACCCATAGGAAATTCTTGGTATGTATCTTGTTAACAAAGTTTGTGGCCCAGCTCTTAGAGAAAAACTGTGTCTCAGGCGTGAGTCTAAACCGAGGCCTGCTAACTGCTTTCTGACAGATCATTTTCTCTTCCGTTATCAAGAACAACATAGAGTAGATAACTCCATTTGAAAATAGAGTGGCAGGCCAAAAAGTCCTGAGGATACATTTTCACTAACTTCTTAATCCATTTCAGACTCTTGTTCTTTTCCCAAGTCAGTCTTTATCTTCAGCATCCTTTTACCTGGATTTCTTATCCCAATTTCCGTTTTTTAATGGAATAATTAAAGGGCTAAAACTAAAACTTCTTTCCAACTAAAATGTGCACAGAAGCTTTTGTTTCACTTCACAGGGAACAAAAGTAACATTTCTGGGTTTTTTTTACTTGTCACCTAAAAGACTTTTCCAAGTCCATTTTCTTCCTCACTTGGCTAGGGCTTGCTCCTTCGCATGTTTAAAATGACAGGTGCATTAACATATATATCCTGAAACATTAAAAATACAGACTATGAAGTGACCAGTGCACTCAAGTGGCTCTTAGCCCCTTTGCAAGATTTAAAGGATTACAGCCCAATAGAAAGCAACAAGAAAGGCACTTTTGAAAGAATGTAGTGCCTTTCTGACCAGAACCGTAATGTCTGCCAAGTATTTCAAGATTATCTAATGGATGATGCCGAAGAAGCAGTTGTTATTATAGCAGTAGTTGCACTATCATATTGCTTGATTTCAACTCATCTCCAGGCTGGTGTCTTCTAGCCAACACTCTCTAGCTGGCTGGAGACCTTTTAGCAGGTAACACTCACTGTCTTCTCCACTGTATTTTACTGGGTTAGAGAAGTCACCTGTAATGGATGCAGCTTTTACACTGATAAGAAAAATCTGTTTTACAGCTGTGAACAGGTTTTCCCTCCCTGCAGTCTAAATAAATAAGAACTAAAAGAGTAATAATTTTGAGGTTTCAACATGAAGCACTTCTTATGGATCACTTGCCTCAAAAACTTTTAACTAAAAACCATTCAGTTCAGACACGATTTCAAGAAGACATATGCTAGCACTCAACAAAACCTTTACTTGGTTTATTAGTCCTTTTTATTCAGTTCTTACTGAGGTCAACAACTGAGCAGATAAAAATAGCGAAAAAATACATTATAAGTTAATTTCTCCTAGTTTTCCATCGAATACAGTGAAATAGCAAAGGGCAAGTCCATGGGAGCTGGGCCTCAGTGCCTCTGGAAAGCCCAGGTTTATCACCTAGTTTCTGATGGTGAATTCATTGATTAGGGAATTCATCCTTTCAGTGCCTCTGGTTGAAGGATGTGTTGTCAGCAGTTTAAGTGACATGTCCTATGGAAATGTAATGGACAGCCCTTGGCAAGAATTCCTCCAGAGGAATTATCTTTGATTAAGGAGGCTATTGGCCTGATGAGTACCTGATTACAGGCTGCTCATGTTCACTCTAAATGCTCATACTGCTTCTCCTCAGCAACTCCCTGGTCTTTCAGCTGCATACTCATGTATCTTTGAAACCATTTCTTGGTCTTCCTTTTTCTTCTCCCTCTTTCCATTAACCTAGAATACCACAATATAGAACACTTCCCTCAGTCACTTGCATTAAAGGGACCTAGCAGAAGTTTAAGGATAGCAGAACGGTGTATAGAAAACTCTATACAAGTACATATGAATCCATCATAGAGAAGGGCTGTAAAGATTCAGAGCTTTACATTGTTCCCTTTGACCGCCACCATGAGTAACCAAGTGCTGCACATAGACTTGGTTGTACAAAAAAATATCTTGCTGCAAATACATAAAACTCAAGAATTCCACAGCAAGCCTTCGGTTCTCAGCTTCTTGGTGGCCCCAATTGCACCCTCAAAACCTTTACCTCAAAGCAAATGTTGTTCCCCCTTCAACCATCACGGCACAATGCATCACAGAGTGAAGAATCACTGAATTTTTAACACATTTAATGTCAATCTGACTCTCTCCTCATTGTATCAGTCATACTCCACGCAAACACTGTCCCAATCAGCACATGGGACACTGAACATCTTGTGACACACAGAAGAAAATACTTTGTTGGAAATGCCACACTTAAAAATTAAGCACATGGGATTGCCTGTGGAACAGTTTTTTCACTCCTCTGGAAAATGGACAAATATGTGGGTATCATGCTTTCTGACAGAATATCTGAGTGTCATTAAGGGCTTGTACCCTCATGCTACGTCTCTGACCAGGGAGCCAGAGGTTGTCCCACGGATGACGAGCTGAGTCACAAGCCACGTGGAGCAATTTACCCACAGATAATAGAATCGTAGAGTGCTTTGGGTTGGAAAGGACCTTTAAAGGTCATCTAGACCAAGCACCCTGCAGTGAGCAGGGGCATCTGCAACTAGACCAGGTTACTCAGAGTTCCATCCAACCTGACCTTGAATGTTTCCATGTGTCATGGTTTAATCCCAGGCAGTAACTAAGAAGCACACAACCACTCGCTCACTCCTCCTTCCTCCCAGCACGACGGGAAGAAGTAGTGAAAAAAGAAGTATGAACGTTATTGTCACACTAAATCGAAAACATGGCACCATACCAGCTACTAGGAAGAAAAATAACTCTCTCCCAGATGAAACCAAGACACCAGGGATGGGGCGTCTACCCCCTCTCTGGGCAACCTGTGCCAGTGTTCCATCACTCTCATAGTAAAAAAGTTCTTCCTTATATCTAGTCTAAATCTACCCTCTTTCAGTTTCAAACCATTACCCCTTGCCCTATCACAACAGGTCCTACTAAAAAGTCTGTCCCCATCTTTCTTATAGGCCCCCTTTAAATATTGAAAGGCTGTAATAAGGTCTTCTTGGAGCCAGGCTTCTCCAGGCTGAGCAACCCCAACTCTCTCAACCTGTCCTCACAGCAGATGTGTCCTATTCCCCTGATCATTTTTGTGGCCTCCTCTGGACCTGTTCCAACAGGTCCATGTCTTTCCTGAGCTGAGGACTCCAGAGCTGGGCACAGCACTCCAGGTGGGGTCCTACCAAAGCAGAATTGCCTCCCTTGACCTGCTGGTCACACTGCTTCTGATGCAGCCCAGGATACAGTTTGGCTTTCCGGGCTGTGAACACAAATACGTAAGAACAGAAAGCAAGTCCAGACACCACTTGCAACAAGTTGCAAGGCTGTTCTTCTCCATACTCTGCCACTGAACCAATCACCTACTGATCATTGCCCACTGTCAAGCCTGTGGGGAGCACTCAGGGAACAAGGAATCTGCACAGAAATATCCAGTGGGCTTCTAGAGGTAAAAGCAAGCAGATCCCCAAAAGTTCAGGATACTAATGGAGGGTATCCCAGGAGCACATGTTGTAGTTCAGGTTTTAGGAACCACCTTGGATTCTGAACTGAATGTAGCTCAAATTAAAACAAAATCTTCCATGCATGAGTTAGAAAGGAAACAACACAAATGTCATTTAATTTACATGACAAAGTGCTGCCATTATTTCAGTATGACAGAATGCCACTAAGGGCAATTTCTGAAAATTATTTAAACAATGTAATGAGTTAAATGTCAACGTTAGCTAATTATGTTTATGCTAATTGTTAATTAGCCCCATAATGGAGACAGTCTTAATTAACAATAATTATGTGTGTGTATGTGTGTGTGCTAAGAAGAGTATGTGTTGAGAGTGAGAGGCTGCAAAAAAAATGTTGTAAGTAATTTAATTTCCTGTAATCATAAGTATTTCATTTCAGACATTAACGAGAATTTTTCAATATACATTAGAAAAGATGTGATTAACTTACAATGTATCTGTAAGCAATCCTTTCTGTATAACATCTGTTCTGTCACAATAATAGCAGAATCTTTTTTTTTTTTTTCTTTTTTTTTTTTTAACTGTGAATTGTGGAAAGCTGGTTCTATCTCTGTTGCTACAGATCTCTTCTGTGACAGGCAAAAACATACACTTTGGAAATATAGGCAGGGTTATGACAGAGAGGTCAGCATAACTGAATCTCAGGCTAAAGAAGATCACTAATTTCCAAGATAGCAGGAAATTCTTGTTATATTTGTCAGGCAAGAAAGTCATTAACAGATTGATGTTCTTACCTGTGTATAGAGTTGACACTTTTATAACAACAAACCTCTGACAATGTGGTCTAATTCTAACCACAATGGTCTAAACTTTAAAAGCAATAACCTTTTTCTTTTCTTTTTTTACTTAGATGTTTACTTTACTTATATCCATATATACATATAATATAACATGGAAATAAAACCACACTACAATGCGGTCTGCATACCCACAGGTCCATCAGCTGAAAGCACCCACTGGTAAAATATTTAAATTCAGGTTTGGGCTTAAAGAGATTACTTCAGCCTATCCCTCACCTGCAAGGCAATTTGGAGTGTCTTAAAGGCTTTGTCAAACTGAGACTTTCATTCCCAAGTTCTCACTCAGGTTTCATCTGGGGAAGAGCAAGTCAAAGTCTTCAAGAGTTGTGTGTGTTTACGGCACTTTGACTAGCCCCAAAATACCTAAAAGAGGTCTGAAAGGGACCTGGAAATACCCCTTCTGGAGTTTCATACTCCCACTTGAAAGCAATTCTCCACCTCCATGGCAGTTCTGCCTGACCTTTGACAGGACTTTAGGAGAAGAATCACTCTGAACCAGAGAAGAGGTAACTACATCAAAGGAGAGGAGCACCTGCTAGCTTGAAAGAGTTTACAAAAGAAAATCAACATGTTAAAAACTGTTAGATTTCTGCAACCACACACTGCATTGTGTGAGCTGCATTGTATATCAGAGTGTCCTAGAGCAAGTAAAGCCAGCTGCAGGCATCAGTCATAGAATCATAAAACAAACCAAGCTGGAAGGGATTGTGAAAGATCATCTGGTCCAAGTCCAACCTGTCATGGGAAAGGTAGCCTAGATGAGATCCTCAGTTGTCCTTTGGGATTGCTGTGAAATACAGGCATTCTAGTACCTATGAGGAAGACATCAAAATGGTGAGGTCAGATGCTTTGTAGGGTTTCATGGTAGGACAACAAGATAAAATAGGCACAAATTGAGACAAGACAGACTGGAAACAAGCAGGAACTTTTTCACAGGGACAGTCAAGCAGAAGAACAGTTACCCAGGGAGGTTGTACAGACTCCATCCTTGGAGGTTTTCAAAGCAAGGCTGTATAAAGCCGCAATCAACATGGTCCGACCTCAGGTATGACCTAGCTTTGGGCAGAAGGTGGAACTAGAGACCTCCTCAGGTCCCTTCTAACCTGAATTAACCTATAAGCCTATAAGGCCACATTTTGGATGCACAGTTCTAGTCTACAAGCCACAGTGTCCACTATCATCCCCTAACTTAAAGCTGACAACTTTTAAAAAAAGTACGAGTTTACTTGGAGCTGAACAGAAAAGCACCCTTTCAACATATACATTGGGCCAAACTGAGCTCTGAGAACCAGAACAGAAACCCATCTATCCTAGCAGAGCTGCCCAAGCGTAACTGAGAAGAGATGCTGGCCTGGAGTGTGTTTTGTAAATACAATTACATGTCCATGCTGCTGTTAATAATGCCATGGCTTTGATTTAACTTACAATGCCACTAAATATAGATGCAGACAGTAGTTTAGTGGCTCATCAAAAACTAACAGTGGCCTATTAATGATATTCCATGTTTTCAGGGGTGGGAGAGCCTCTGGAAACAGCACTGGTATCTACAGCTACTGTCTCTGTGTACCATAAGCCTGTGTTTTTGACTGGCCTCGTGAAGTCAGCAGCTCTTGATTGCTACGTTGCTCCTCAAAAAGGTACTTAAAACTCTTTCTGAACTCTTTGATGGCTTCTGTGGGGGAAAGGATTCTCACACAGCCCTGAAGCATACGAGCGGTAAGAACCTCCATAACAAATACAGGTCTCAAAGCATGCGTGGAGCTGAGGAGAGCTTGTAAAGCCAAGGTCATCTACATAGATGTTCTATCACTACAGCCATGGCTTTCTGTGCCTCTCTTCAATTTCTCTATGTCCTTAGTGTATGAGGAAGTCTCATAGAATTTGACCTTGAGGAGCTCAAGAAGATATATTTACAAATGAGGATGACATAAAACTGTGAAGAAAGAAAAAAAAAATCCTATCCAACATGCCAAATTGTCTGCTTTGATGCCTTTATTCTGTGAGCACATCCCATACTTTTAATAGGCTTAATTAGTATCTGAAAAAATTGCTGTTGCCTTAGAAATACAGTTCTGCACTTCAGTTCTGCCATATTTATGCAGTAATGAGTATAAATGCAAATTACTAAACATAGAAGCCTGCAAAATTACCTTTGTCGTTAGTTGTATATAACATAAAAGCAGCTTCCAGTCTCTGAGACATCAGTTTATAATTACATTCATAAAAATAATTTACAAGCATCAATTAATTCTACAATGATTACATAAAAGAAACCAGCCTTTCACATATTTTTTTCCTATTTTTTAGCCTTTTCTGAAATGGTGAAAATTATAAGTTTTTACCCAAGCTTTTCTAACAGCAAAATCTCAGCCTGATCCGTCACAAGGAAGTCAATGAGAAAACTCCCTATTTCTGGGTGAGATCAAGGCTAAAAGGTGGGAAGTGAAGGTGGGAAGTGTGCTTCATTAACTGATCAACACATATTAGGAATACCCATTAGCCTATAGATCAGTCTACTCCCAGATGAAAATCATTGTACTCAGCTGCTCTTTTAAGCTTCACCTTCTGCATTTCTTGAGCATAAGGAACTCTTCCTAAAGACCAAATCCAAAGCCATCTACTTAATTTGTGGATGGACAACCCCCTTTGAAACTCAGATACTTAAATGTAATTAAGAATTCAGACCTTGATGGCTGCACTGTAGAAATATTGCCTGTGTAGGGACCGAAACCCACCCTGCCTGTTCAGATACTCAACCAATTTAATCTCATAAAGTTCCATTATGGTCTATAGAGCCATTCTGGTTTCTGATCCTTTGGGATCTGGCCCTTAACTTTTTAGAGAACTTGAGATGCTCCGCTAGGAAGTGCTATTTCAATTTAAATTCTTTCTGTTTAAAATATGTAACAACTACACAGTCTGTAGATTATAAACTAAACCTAATTGTAAACAGAAAGGAAACAGGGACGCTTCTCAGGCTCTCCATGTCTGCCTTGTGTCATGACACCTAGATGCAGGCATATGAAAAGACATGCTACACACCCAGCTTTTCCTCTTTCTGCAGTGGCTATGAAGGGGAACAGATACCCAGGATGCATGTACTCTGCTCCATAAATTTCATCAAGAGCTGTTGAGAAAATGCAGTGTGCCTACCCCAATCCTGCCAGGCTTCTATTACAGACTCCAGGACCTCATCCCCATGTTGTAATGGAACAAGGAAGAAGCAGCAAAATTACGTGTATAGAAGTTATGTTGAAACCGCAAAGTGGAAAGTGGAAAGGTTTAAGTTGAGCATCTAACTCTCACAGAAGAGGAGACATATGTTCTGGTTTCAAGGCTGGATCTCAGGACCAACAACCTTCCACACTTCTCCCTACAAAGGGCAAAACCTGCCTTCACCACACAACCCACATATCACAGACCAAGCAGTTCTCATTTGAGCCAAAGGATTGAGGCAGTACATGGAAAAATAAAGCAAAAAGTTCAAATTGGGAAATAGAATAATATGATAGTACACTGCTCGTATCCAACCATTCTTAGTTTTGGCCAGGACAGCTATGACTTTCTGCTCTCCTGATGCAGTCTGACACAGCTTTTTATTGCTAGGGAGATTTATTGCTGGGGAACATCTTGCTTGGGAAAGCCAGTGAGCCCAGTGGTTTGGTGGTGAAAATGCACTGGTCCAGACAGCTCTCTGTTGATGAGTCCAATGCCTTGCCTTGGGCATGGGCAGAGGTTTTGAAAAAGCCCTCCATGCACCAAGTGCAAGGGAGCTGCATGTGGGGTGGTAGTCTAATACATGGAGCCTTACACTCCCTGTACCTGTAGGGTCACTCCAAGGAATGAGGTAATTCAGATATCATGAGGGCACACCTGGAAGGCAGGGTAGCAGCTAAGCATCCTTCCTTCCCCTCTGTGAAGCACCCTTTAGGCACAGACCCAGGCACCAGGGACAGCCCAGGAAGTCAGCTTCAAGGGTAGGAGAGATGCAGCTGAAATGTCCACACTGAGTGAAGAAAAGGACAAGTCTAAGACACAAGTCCCTGTAATGGGACCCAGGTCCCTTTCACACATCACTCAAGCACGAGCTACTATCCACAGTCTGTTCAGATTACAAAAAGGCAGATCCTGGGCCCAGGTCACAGCACTAAATAAGCTAAAAATTCTCCCTTTCCAAACCAGGGCAATGCCTGATCATCAATTTGTGTGCAGCTCTGTGGTAGTGGGTGATGTCGGGCAACCGAGTCACACCTGTGTATAGCCAAGAGTGCAGTTGTATCTGTTGTCAGTGCTGCCAGGGAAGTACAGAGTGCACGGCTCCACAACATAGCTGCCCATAGGTCCCATACAGCACATGTGCCATCACACCACTCCTAAGGGAAAACAGAGGCTCCCACGCCTATGCCGACACAATCCAAGTGGTGTTTTCTATTCCGACAAAAAGATTTAGTCACAACACAAGGTACCTGGGCAGATAGGAGAAATTGGCCTTAATTAGCTAAACATACTATATGTGCTATTGCTCCACATTTATGCGGTTAAGGGAACATATGTCCAAGGAAACAATTTTGTTGTCGCTTCCTTTGTACGTTAGTTTCTAAACAAGTGGGTTATTGTTTTATTAAGGCAGCGAATTCCCCGATTGATGGCCGCATTCGCAGGATGACCTTGTCATTGTTTTCTCAAGTACTTGTAATTGTTACAGTGGAGAACATTGGGCTTTAATTATCTGTGCTAAAAACTCATACACTCTTGTTACACTCTGCTGATTGTATTGGATACACCACGATATTTATTTGCCAAAGAGGGAAAAATGGCAACGGCAAGTCAGTCTAAGGACTCTCACCAGAGAAAGTAATGGTGGATATTACAGGTTCCTAAAATACTGTAATAGCATATAGTAATTCAAGCAAGCCTGGTAATCAGTTGACGCTCGGGTTCAGTACAGATTACCTGCTATTATATCAGGCGGTCTCTCCATCTTGAGAAAATATCTGTTAAGGTGTAAACATTTAAGTGAAAGAGGTATAGAATGTAAATACCATGGACTGGCAAACGGTGCGTGCTGCACAAACATTACGACTTCTTCCCCTCATTTGAATATAATGTAATTCATTTCACACACCCTGACGGTGTCTAGCATTGCAAGGCTTCAATTGCCATGCATGCTCATTATAAGTAATTTAATTCAGATAGCCTTTCTACAAAGTTCAGTCCCTCTGAGGATTTCCCATGAGCAGCCTGAGCTCAGACTTCTGAACCAAAGTCTGGCAGTAACTACAGTGAGGGCAAGGCAAAAAGCAGGGCTACAAATCAGGGTTCAAAGACAGTAAAAAGTTACAAACATACATGAAGAATATCATATTGTCAGAGAAAGACTTCAGGAAAAAAAACCACAATTGTATATGTATATGCATGCATATGTATGTGTGTTTGTGTATAAATCAGAGAGATCTGTGCTGTGCCATACCAGATGCCCGTTATTATAACAATACTAAAGCATTAGGGTTTCTGTTGTCAATTTACTATAGAAAATAGCCAGATAGTATACAGAAACAATAATGTTCTATAAAATATGTCATGAAAATAGAGATAGGAAGTTGTTTCCCCTACACAGATATGAGATCACTTAGAATGCAAATAGCTTGTGCATTCAGGAGTCCCTGAATGCAAAATGCCCAATGACTTTGACAGTGTATACATTTTCCCCACGCTGTGTAGTTTCAGATGCAGTCAGCAGAGGCACGAGTAAATGAGGATATCAGTAGGCCATTTTGTGGGAAAGGTCCTGTCCTGGCTTGAGTGAGAACAGAACTAATTCTGTTCAGTGATTTTACGTTTCAGATCATTTCTTCTAACTCACTGCACTGTCAGAAGTTAGCAGCCTGTTTTCCCAGGCTGTGTCTGCTTCTGGCAGCGGTAACACCCCATGTGTAGAGTTAGTACCAAGCACTGGTGTGCAGACCAAGGCCGCTGCTGGAGCTTGTGCACCATGTTGGGGGGTGCAGAAAGTGAAAGGCCCCATCTGCAGGGAGGAGCGGACAGGACAGGTGACCCCAAACTGACCAGCGAGGGATTCCATCCCATAGACGGTATATTCGATATAAAGCTGAGGGGTCCAAAGAGTCTGTGGCTCTTGTCCCCTCTTGGACCGCTTTGCCAGCTCTGCTTGGCTTGGCTCAGGTCCTCTTTTGGTTCCTTCCTCCGAGCATCCAAGGAGGACTCTCTCCTTTTTGCCTTCAATCCCAGTTGGTGTGTTCCTGAATCTGATACCAGAATCCAGCTCCTGAACACAGCTCCCGTCTGCTGCTGGGCCCAGTCTGGGACTCCCCCGGTGCCTGCTCCACGGCATCAGTGGTGATGGTGATGGAATTGCCATCAGGGGGGTTGGGTTCAATACCTGTTTTGTATATATTTATATATATTTGTATATATTCCATTTTTATTATTATTATTTTCATTTTCAGCCAAGCTGTTGTAGTTTCCTTTTCTAATCGCTCAGTCTCTCTCCCTTATTCCCTTTCTCTTCCCCTTTGGGGAGGGAGGGGGGTTAACAGAGAGCATTTGTTATAGGTCTAAGGGGCCACCCTGACCCTAAACTGTGACAGGTCCTCATCTACAGCATCTTCTTTCCTGCCTTGGGCTAAAACACCTTAGTTTTGTTTATCCTCAAGGAATGGCATGATACCCATCTACTTTCACTGGATTTGGAAGAAGGAGAAAAGTGACAAAGATTACTGCTCTGAAGGACAGTCAGGTAGTTGTACAAGTATAAGATGTGGTTAGTAAGTAAAGCTGAAGGAAAACTGTCAGATGCCAAAAACACAGTTAGTCTAACAAAGGAAAACAAAACTTGAGCCACTGGCTGGAACTAAGGTGAAAAAAAGTCAGTTTAGAAATAAGTCTGAAATTCCCTTCTCCTCTTCTAATGAAGGGTTGGTAACACTTGGAAGGAACTGCTACTTCAAGGCAGAACTCAGATGCCATCCTCAGAGACAGGCTTTAATCAAACCCTGGCATTTGTTTAGGGACCATTTTGCACAGTAAGTGTCATGCAGGAGACTAGAAGTAAGGAATTCTAATAACTCTATCTTGATTTTGTGACTTTGAATTAATACAAAGGATGGATTTCTTCCAGTAGTTGTATGTGAGCAGAAAACATGCACCATACTTCGGAGGAATGTAACTTCAGTTTGAATTTCATTGAGTTCATTTCTGTCCTAATTCTGACAGGTATTCTATCACTAGAATGCCTTTTTCAAGTTCATCTCTCCAGTGCATTTACTATATAAAATCTTTTTATTGTTTATAGTGTAAACATCATATTTATTATAAACAAAGTATTTTACAAGCCTGTTTTAAAGTTGCTTCAGTCCTTAAACCAGTTAAACTTGCATATATTTACTAGGAACGACTTATGAGCCATCATTTCAGCATTGTAGTATAGAGAGAAATATTTGACATACAAAAACACTGATGCAAAGTAACTTCATAGTTAATTAATTTCAGTTCACAAAACACACATTCAATAGTGAGAAGTGTTTTTGGAATAATTTTGTTTGTTATTAAGATTAACGTAATGTGGCAGTATTAAATAAAGCACATATATCCAGGCCAACTCTTTTCATTTTAATTCTTTCAATTAAACTGAAAATGGACTACTGTGTGAACTGAGCAAAGCCACAGCAAGATACTTTGTGCCAAATTCTGACCGAGAGCCCGTGGAAAGGTGCTGCTTTCACTTTGCACATCTACCTATACCAGCCTGCCACCTCCAACTCTGGAAAGGAAAGAATAGCTGAAAGTTATTTAAAATGAAAAATGAGCATAGACATTGCCAGTGTACATGCTTTGGAGTGATCTGTATTTTTCTACTAATGTGACAGACACTTAAATGAAAGAAGTGAATTCACGGCTACAATAAAATAGTGGCCAAGTCTCCCTTATCCTTATTTTATTTCTAGCAACAGTAATAAAATGGCTGTTTATTGAGCTTTTCTTCACACTTTCTTTCCTCTTTGCTTCACAACCAAACAAAAATGTTATTTTTGGAAAGTAAAATACCTTATTTTATTATATTCTTTTTCTTGCGATGCCACAGTAAATGATGGCAAGACTATATTAACTAGTGCTGATGATGACATTTTCTGCTTTGAGAAATGTTTGGGGTCATCTAAAGGGATGAGGTTTTACTCAAACATTAGGAAAAAAAACCAGCTAAGGATGAAAAGTAAAACAGTGGAAAAATCATAATCACTGAGCATGTCATAATGATGACAAGGCTATGCTAGTCAGTTTAAAATACCCACAAAATCTGAAACACTAACAATAAATACCACTTGTGTCTGTGTATGGGATATGGGCATACCATTGGTTCTCCACCCCTGTGAACCAATGCAAACGGTTTCAAATGAGAGACCAGTATATATGCACAAAATGTATACTTGTGCATGTGTATTTCCCTGAGGGCTGTCAGAACTTCTGTGTCACTGAGCACCCACAACCCCCCGAAGTCAGCAGTGGAAAGAGATGAACAAGGCTTTGCCTTGAAAGTCATCTCCAAGCAGCCAGTGTTCCTCAGAGCTCCCAGCCACTGCAAACACAGAGTGGCAGCCCCTCGGTACAGCTGATAGAACCACTCAAGGATGAGCAGAGAAGCAGGGTATTGGACAAGTCAGACAAGTCAGATCTCTGACATTTGCAGAGCCATTCCAGTTCCTTAGATCTCCGTGCATGATCCTCAGTCAGACCACTCCTTGTTGAGCCCAGCAAACCCTGTCATTGGACCAAATGTTGCTCCTCTGCTTCTCTTGCTCACATGTGAATTCCAATTAACCCGCCTGGATTGTTACATGAATAAGCCATGTAGAATTTGACCCATTTCCACAATAACCCTCCTCATTTAATCCTTCTGCAGAAAGCATCACCTCAGATATTTGTTTCAATAAAGTTATTGATTTCATATCTTCACCACTTTTGCTACAGTATTTTAGGTCAGCAGGTCATGTGGCCCTGCCTCATCCAATAGCTGTCTGGTCAATAGCTTAAAAAACTTGGTATTGACTGCTGGAAGAATGATCATGCAAATAAATGGACCTGACACCAGTCAGATGGATTGTGTTTGGCAACCCAAGGGGGTACAAAGTGAACCTATACTGATAACTGGGTCAGTGTAATAAAGATACACGTTTCATCAGCTTTAAAGCAATTGATTCTCTTAAAAATGAAATGAAGATGTGAATGAAACAGTCTTTGGGACTGAGCCAGAGTCCACTAGCACCAAGATTTCCTTCCCAGTTTCAATGAGGCTTAGATTCAGAGTGTAGGACTCGATAGATGAACTAAGAAGCACAAGTATCTGATATGAGCCCATCATCCTGGTGTTGCAGTTTGGAAACAAAAGCAGGTTTAAGGCAAAAAGAAAATGTCAGAACCACCAGCTTCAGTAAGGCTTCTGCCCTTCACTCAGTCATCCAAAATGCTTGGGAAGCAGTTGTGTGCATTTCTATGTTTAAATGGCAAAGTGGTAGCCAGGAACCTAGGCTTTTTTCTGCCTGAAAAGGCAGAAGGAATAGTGCTTGATATCACCTGCATGATTCTTCTGTGTGCCTTAGATCCTAAGGCACCAAGACAGGTGGAGTTAAATGCCCCATGGAAAAATTTTCTTCTGTGCAATAATTAAAGTACCAACCTAGACAACTAATGTAGACAATTAGCTTTTGGACAGCAGAATTAAAAGATGAAACTTGTCATTTGGGGAATCTTTCCCATCCTCATCTATGTTTCATAACCATTCTGGTTTATTTTTCGAGCAAAGTTTATAATCAGAAATAACAGCTAGAATCCAGCAGTTGGAAGTTTTATTCCCGTTCCTGGTTCAACCACAGATTATTCTTGTAGCCTGTATCTGCAGTCGTGTCAATAACCAGAAAATGGAAGTCACAACATTTATGAGAAAGAACCATTGGTACAGACAAACTTATATATCTATTTATGACTTTCTCCTTCAATTTGTGATACGTTTATCAAAACAACATTACATATGCAGCTGTTCTTAAATTGCCGTCAGCCAGTGATAAAAACACAGGAGTAAACATTGTTCTCCATGAACAAATGTTAAGCTTGAGCACAGCTCTGCTTTTGTAGAGAATTATATCATTTGCAGAATGATACTATTTTCAAAGCAAAGTCTAGTACACTTCAGTTATAAATAGCTGAGAGTGTAGCTTTTTTCGCTATTTCTGTAACTGCAATTACTACACTGTCTGACATGTGTTTTTAATGTTCTGGGTATTGATAATATATTACAAAGGACAATAAATATGTAGGGCTGGGACAGGACAGGATTTTTTTTCTGCTTTGGACTTTAAGCTCAGTTACTTTTATGTGTTATCTGCAAATCTTCTCCCTAGTTTTTCCTAATCTTCACAAAGTGATGTGACACTGAGACCAAAAAAGGTACTCTTCCAAATGTCACAGTATTATTGGCCACTGACTTACCACACTTCATGATGTTCTCCTTCACATTTAAGATTCCTGGCTGATGGAGTTCACAAGCCTTTCATCCTGTCAAACTGGCCATACAGTTATCACATGTCAGGTGCCACACAGATTTCCCTGCAAATACACATCAGCCTGTGTTTCTTGGATCTTTTGAAGCAATCGATCAACCTAATTGATTAATAATCCAGTTGTAATTTAAATAATTCTGAAATTATAAATAAATCTGATTCAGAATCCAAGGTACCTGGCTGAGACTTCAGGTCTAAATTTTCATGTTGACTACATAGCTAAAAATGGGAGTCCTAACTTGGATTTGGCTTTCAAATGCCTAAAGAAACATTTCTCTCTGGCACTGAAACATACAGCATTCCTGTTTCTTCTTGCCTGATGCAGTTCTTTGCATCTATTCTAAGTGCACAGAAAATGGTTGCAAAATGCTCTAGTATACCCACTTTGGCTATAAATAGGTGGACATGCTTTCAATCTGCATTTAGGCAGCCTAAAAAATTACCTTTCCTCCTCCCAAGTCTCGAACTGAATAGCAAATTACCACATCTCAGCTGAGGCCAAAGTATCAAGGAGAGGAGTAACTGCATGCCAGGCATGCCTTAAAACACTCCAGCCTAGTTACAGAAGCACATTGGGCAGTGCCTTCAATGCACTTACTTGAATATGCAGGAAGTTTCCCTGTACTGACAAGACTGGGATTTCAAGTATCAGCAAGGTCTTGCAACAAAGAATGAGGCAATTTTGCATTAGATCCCCTCCTGGTGTAAATTAGCTAGTTTAATTTGCACCAGTTTGTAGAATTGCCCCATTGCCTTAACTCTCTAGATTGGACCTAAAAGGATAATCTTTTTATTCTCAGTGTGTCTCACATCTTTATCACTTTCATTTCTAAATGTTTAAATATCAAATTCACAATAAAGGAGTATTTCTCACCCTTTTGAGATTACCTTTGACAAGAGTGATTCATAACTATATGCACAACCTGTGTGCCTCCTCTGTCCCCTCCAAATCAAATTAATCACAAATAGTGTTGCAGGGATTTCTGTGAAGTTCTGTAGTGGAAGGCATAGATCTGGGATGCAGCAGAAATTGGTCAGGTTCAAAAAATTGAGACGTGACTGTGGAAACACCTTGGTACCATTTTCTGCAGCTCAGAGTAACAGCAACACAAGCAGTCCAGAGCAGCCTGTCAATATGGGCAAATCAGGGATGTGTCACTCTTCATTGAATTCATCAGGTTTATTCTACTGAACAATTAAGCTAATAGGGCTGGTGTTTTGGCTTCTTGCTTTGCTCCTGAACTTAAAAACTTGGAGGCTCAGTTCCAACTGCCCCACGCACACTTGTGCTTCCCCAGTTCTGCCAGCAATTGACAATCACACAACCATCAACAAGAGTTGGGGAGATTTTCACTAATCCACCACAACTGCTAAATCCTGGCAGTACTGGTAACCTCTTGCCCAAATATAAAGAGTAAACCATTTAGATCTTCTTGTTAATTTACTCCTTTACATATGAAAACATATGATGAAACAAACGAATCTCTTTTCTCCCTACCTCCTTGGCTGTTGGGAGAAGGACCTTCATTTGCTCATAGGGTTATTCTTGCCTGGGAAGGTGCTGTGAGAGGTGCCTGCAGAAGTTGCGTTTCCCATGCCACCTAGCAGCTTCTCAGATTTGCCTTCAGTTAGCACCTCATCGCGTTACTAATGGCCTGGATTGGGCACTAGCTGCGAAACAAGAGGGAAATAGCAGTGTTGCATGCAGAGGGGACATAGGGCAGAATAACTTCAGCCTATTGCTGGTCTCTTCTGCAGACTCTGCTTTGGGTTTCAATTAGCAACAGAGAACAGTTTTCCAGAAGGACCTCTGCTGTTGCAAGCACTTTTTAAAATACTTCTGTGGTTTCCAGATCTGGGCAAGGACTGTCTTATAAGTAGAGCACTGAGAAAAGTATGGCCAGGAGAGGCCTTTTGAAAATGATGGAATTAAGATGTTACTTTAGAAAAGAAAGGATTAATACCCTGGCTAATCTAAGCATAACTAGAAAATGTGTTTTTCATCATTCTGCACAAAAGGATGTTGTTTAACACACCCTCCTGTAACTAATAAGGGTAGAACTAATATGATAAATAATACACCCCTAGAAAAAGGATTATTGTAGCAGTAGGAGTGATGTTTATAATCGATGTAAAATAGGTAAAGCCCTGAGTGTCACACCTAGAATATTGGTTAGTAACGCTGAGCAAGAAGATGGGTTATAATTCACAGAGTCTGACTTGAAGTTCAGTTACAGGGAAGGGAATAAAGCCATTTTATGTGGCTTATACCCAAAACACACATAAACACTTTAAGACAGTTAAATAGATGTATTTACATACATGCATTACAATGTAGTTAGTTTCCATGCTTTCATATTTGTGTATTTTCTGTATCTTCCCTATATAAGTGTGTATGTACAGAAAGACGTACATATATAAAATGTGTTCATAGACAGTGATATTTATGCTCACGGGCATGTGCCATTAGTGCATGGATGCAGGTGTATATCTTAAACAAGTGCACAACTCGGGGCACCATGAAGGCTGTTCAGATGCCAAGGCCAATGTCAGAAAGTGTACCTGCGAAGAGGGGTTTGGCAGTATTTGGAGGGAGGGTTGAATTTCATAACTGTCTGAAGAGTCCCTGCATCCCAGTAATAAGAAAAATTTGCTGCTGGGGAAGAGAGGAGAGGACAGACGTGGACGATTTATTAGGCTTTATTTGTTATTATTTTTATTTTATTTTTTCCCTTTTTTTTTTAGCATTAGTTCCTTACTACAGATCCAATCCTTTTTTTCCTTCAGTATCTTCCCAGGGACCATAGCATCTCAGTGAGAGCCAGACCTTTGCCACAGGAGATGGGCACCTGCATAAAGGAGCAGGGGGAGATGCTATCATGGGCAGGCCCTCTGCCTGGAAGCTGAGAGGAGCAGAGGTGTGTGCACTGAGTCTGCAATAGCCCTTCTCCTTCCCTCTCACTCTATCTGAAGCCTGTTGTATATTTGTTCCTTCACGGCTCCTCGTCCTTAGATTAGATTTCTCCTTTCTCATTACCAACCTTAATAGACCCTTCAGACCTCATTCCAGCCCCAGATATTATCTGACCCGTATAATTAATTAATTATAGCCCAAATATTATAGATTATTAAAAATAGCATAACTAATAGTGTAATATCTCAAGCTGTCGACTTTAATAGTCAACATTGTCTTGGTCTCTCTTATCAGGCTGGGACACCCGGTGAGAATATTGATTTCTGGTAATTTTAACCATCATCTGCCATCCTGATGGGTAATTGTCAGATTTTCACCAGAGTCAGAGCTCATTTGAAATCGTTAAACCGTCGGCAAGGCTCACAGTTGATCTTAATGTTTCCTTTTTCTCCCCCTTCAATATGTTTCAGCAACAGAGAGGAAAATAAATAGAAAGGGAAAGAGAGAGCTGCCTGCGTGCCGGCCATCCGATTTCTCTTTTATTTCATTTTATCCTTCGCGTGTACAGCCCTCGCGATGCAGAGGGGCCGCGTGTGCCCCCTCCACCACCGCTTCCCCCCCTCTGTCAACCTTTCGTTACAAATAATAATTATAATGATGATGATAATAATAATAATAATAGTAGCGAAATAAACGAGCCTCTCGTCCCTGAAGCACGCGTGTGTCCCCGGTGCTCTGCAAACGGGACGGTGCTGCTGTCGGTGCAGTACCCGGGCTCGGGAAATGGGGGGCAGAAGGGGGGGTTGCTCTTGCTTCCCCAAGCCTGGCAGAACCCACCCCCCCGAAGGCGGCTTCTCACGCGTGTCTCGGCCGTGCCGGGGCTGCGGGCAGGGGAGCTGAGGACTGGTACCCGGGGAAAAAGGCGGAGGAGGAAGGAAGGTGTCTCCCCGCTTCCCCGCTCCACCATCACCACTCCGCCTTGCCCGGCATCCCAGCCCGGGGATGCTCTCGGCGGAGCCTCTCCAGCCTCCCGCCAGCAAAACGGATCGGCTTTCTCGAGACGTGTGAAAAAGCCCCCGCAGAGGCGATCCCAGCCGCGATAAGTGACAACAAGGCACTTTCTTAGGATTTTATAGAAAATCCCGCGTGCTGGGAGATAAACGCCCAAATTAGGAGAGGGAGGGGAGCGGCTGTTTAAACCAGGATCCGCCGAGTCGAGGCTTGAAGGGCAAGGAGGGACAGTGGGTGCAGCTCTGCCGACCACCCTTCCACCCCCGGCTGACACTCGGGGGCATCTCTCCCTCCTTCCCGTATTCTGCCCCCCCCGCCCCGC